>JAKUCV010004802.1:0-32211 GCA_028386065.3 Turnera subulata | reverse complement strand
CAATGAGCAAGATGTCGTCAACATACAACAACAAGAAAACAATGGTGCTCCCACTAACCTTCTTGTAAACACATGGTTCATCTTCGTTCTTGATGAAACCAAACTCTTTGATTACATCATTAAAACGAAGATTCCAACTCCTAGAAGCTTGCTTCAATCCATAAATGGATCTCTGCAACTTGCATACCATATTGGCATTTTCTGGATTGACAAAACCTTCAGGCTGTGTCTTGTACATATCCTCTAAAAGATTCCCGTTAAGGAAGGTGGTTTTGACATCCATTTGCCATATCTCATAATCATAGTATGCCGCTATAGCCAATAGAATCCGGATGGATTTAACCATGGAAACTGGTGAGAAAGTTTCATCATGGTCAATACCATGAACTTGCTTGAAACCTTTCGCAACCAATCGCCCATTATAGGTAATCACATTACCATCCATGTCTGTCTTTCTCTTAAAGACCCATTTGCACCCAATGGGTTTTACTCTTTCGGGTGGATCAACCAAGGTCCATACCTTATTTTCGTACATGGATTCCATTTCTGAATTCATGGCCTCTAGCCACTTCTCAGAGTCCGGACCCGTAATGGCCTGCTGATAGGAAGTGGGCTCATCCTCATCTATGAGCATCACGTCTCCAGCATGAGTCATGAGAAAACTATATCTCTCAGGCTCATACCGAGTCCTATCTGACCTACGCGGTCCATGTGTTACAGGCACAGAAATCGCATCGTCAACTTCTTGTGGTTCCTGCCCTTGTTCCATCTCAGCCTCTATCTCTCGAACTTCTTCGAGTTCTACTTTCCTCCCACTGATTCTTCTAGAAATAAATTCCCTTTCTGGAAAAATGGCAGTCCGAGCCACAAACACTTTGTGCTCTAAAGGATTATAGAAATAATACCATTTCGTTTCCTTAGGGTATCCTACAAAGAGGCACTTGTCCGATTTACGGCCGAGTTTATCCGAAGCTTCACGTCTTACGTAAGCCTCACAACCCCAATTTCTCATAAAAGACAAATTGGGACGCTTCCCAGTCCATATCTCATATGGTGTCTTTTCAACGGATTTAGATGGAATACGGTTTAGTGTAAAAGCTGCACTCAATAATGCATGTCCCCAATACGAAGGAGGAAGGTCAGCTTGACTCATCATCGAACGAACCACGTCCAACAAGGTTTTATTCCTCCTTTCAGATACACCATTCCATTGAGGCGTACCCGGCGGAGTGAGTTGTGATACTATACCACACTCCTTTAAATGATCAAGGAATTCTCGGTCTAAGTATTCACCTCTTCGATCTGATCGAAGCATCTTAATACTTTTACGAGTTGATTTTGTACTTCATTCTTGAATTCTTTGAACTTTTCAAAGGACTCTGACTTGTGTCTCATTAGACACACATAGCCATATCTACTGAAATCGTCAGTAAATGTAATCAAGTAAGAAAAACCACCTCTAGCCTGTGTGGACATAGGTCCGCATACATCACTATATAAGACCTAATAAGTCCGATGCTCTCTCACCCTTACCGTAAAAGGAGCCTTCGTCATTTTGCCTAACAAACACGACTCAAATATGCACCACCATAATATACATCATTCAAATAAATGGAACAACAATTGTCCTTTATTACAAATGAAAATCCTTTCTTGTCAAGACAAGATACAGAAATCAGATTCCTGCTAATGGTTGGTACATAATAGCAATCATCTAGTTCGAAAACTAAACCACTCGGTAAGGATAGATAGTAAGTTCCTACGGCTAATGCAGCAACTCTTGCTCCATTTCCCACACGTAGGTCTATCTCACCCTTAGCCAATCTCCTACTTTTTCTTAGTTCCTGCACATTTACACAAATGTGAGAACCACATCCGGTATCTAATACCCATGATGCAGAGATAGAGATATTCGCTTCTATAACGAACATACCTGAAGTGGAAGTCTGACTTCCCTTCTTCTTCTTCAACTCTTGAAGATAAATCGGGCAGTTCCGTCTCCAATGGCCAGGCTTCTTGCAATGGAAGCATTCGCCTTCCTTTGCAATACCACCATTAGGTTTCAGCTTTTGTGAAGAAGATGCACCAAACTTTTTGGTGGATTTCTTCATCTTAGCTTTACCCTTTCCTTTGCCACCTCCAAGCATCAATATGCTATTGGATTTACTTGCCTTCATTTGTTGCTCAGCTGTTCCCAACATGTGGAGCAACTCGGACAAGGACTTGTCAAGATGGTTCATATTGAAGTTCATGACAAATTGACCGTAGCTATCCGGCAACGATTGCAGGACTAGGTCAACAGCCAATTCCTTCTGCAAAGGAAACCCTAGACCCTTAAGGATTTCGATGTATCCAATCATCTTAAGCACATGAGGTCTGACGGGAGATGATTCAGCCATTCTGCATTGGAACAATGCCTTAGAGGTCTCGTACCTCTCATGCCTTGCTTGCTCCTCATAGAGCATTTTAAGGTGTTCGATCATATCGAACGCCCCCATGTTCTCATGTTGCTTCTGAAGCTCAGAGTCCATGGTGATAAGCATTAGGCAAGCAATGTCCAATGCATCATCTAGATGCTTCTTGTAAGCATCCCTTTCTGCCCTTGGTGCACTAGGCGCCGGTTCACTCGGAACGGGCCCTTCGAGGACATACAATTTCTTTTCTTGTTTGAAGACAATCCTCAAGTTACGATACCATTTCAGGAAGTTATTCCCATTTAACTTTTCCTTCTCAAGGACCGATCGCAGTGACAATGTGCTAGTGTATTGTGCCATGGATACTCTACAACAATGATCAACTCACACAAATAAGAGAGGAATTCTATTAAATGTGCTCCTACTACATAAATCAAGACAATTATATAAGTAGGCCAAGATCCATATTTCACTACAACATATGTCAGCTTTGGCTGATCGCATATATCAATAGTTATTTAGGTAGACAACTCTTGTCAATTACATCTCATGTAACTCTTGGATAGTTGAGTGAACAACACTTTGTTCTAGTCTATCTCATAGACTTAGCTCAACTCCTTGCCTCTAAGTCCTTAATCCTATTAAGATGACCTAGTTAAGTTCAACACCACAATAAGCAGTTCCGATATTACAATTATCGCGTCGCACCTTGCTAAGATAAACAAAGGCACCTTGCTTTGGCAAAACCTACCATTTGTTGATCGAAGCAATGATGAGTGCTTACCATGGAAGGCAACTAAGAACTTAATATTTTCATCAACATATAATTCCTACACATCACATGCTTGTTCTTGATAAATCATACATTGATGTCATGTAAGTTACAAATTATATATCTCATATACAACAACAATGCATCATATGCAAGATAAGCCGCTATGCAGAGGTAGCACGGCGGTCCCGCTAGCCGGTTAGCATAACATCGATGTTACCATTTGGAACATCGATGTTGTGACAATCAAATTGTCCCAACTCTTTGGCAGTAGCTCAATAACATCGATGTTGGACACTACAACATCGATGTTGTGAGAACTCGAGCTCCAAACAATTTTGGCAGTAGCTCCATAACATCGATGTTGGACATTACAACATCGATGTTGTGTGTAACTTGAACTCCAAACCTTTTGGCAGTAGCTCAATAACATCGATGTTGAACTTTCAAACATCGATGTTGTTGAGATTCTGGAAAGTTCAAGTTTTGGCAGTAGCATTTTAAAATCGATGTTTAACATTTAAACATCGATGTTTGGGTTCTGGAACTCAAGAACATCGATGTTGGACATTACAACATCGATGTTGTTGGAGCTCTGGAACTCAAAAAAATTTGGCCGAGCTCAAATAACATCGATGTTTAACTCTTAAACATCGATGTTTTGGGAGTTCTGCCAAGGCCTCTTCATGTCAACATCGATGTTGATAACTCAACATCGATGTTATTTTGATTCGGCCAAAACCAGCCTCCTTAGAACATCGATGATGTCCACATAACATCGATGTTAATTCGGCTCGACAAAGGCTAATCAACACATGAACATCGATGTTAGTCCTACCAACATCGATGTTCTGGGCTGCGGAACTTGAACTACAATCGTTCAAAACACAAACCGACACTCGGTTTTTCCTAGTCGAACTCTTTCGACTTACTGCCAAGAACTTCTTGATTGATATCACATACCAATCAAGTTCTCTTTGTCAAAACTCTTTTGACAAACACCAACATCAATACATATATCACATATACATAATTGAAAACAACATATCACATATGCCTAGCATGTTCAAGCTATATCACATATAACATATGAACACACAAAAATTCGGTTTAGGACTTCACAATTAGCTCCGCTACCACTGTAAGTATCCAGTTCATGCAATTGACAATCAAAAGCACAAAAATACAACATGTATGCGCAGCGGAAATACCGGATACACATGGAGGATCCATGTGAAGGGAGCTAAACCGAATAACAATTTTTACATACCTTGTTCGGTTGAGGTCTTTCACCCAACTGTAGAACCGAATCAGCTAGAGTCAGACAAAGGCCTCGCCCCTCTACGGTATCCACACGAACTGTTGTAACTGGCTGAAGAACGTCTCACGACTTCAACCCGAGCTCTCCCGAACTGGTGTGCTAGCAACAGGAAACGGGAGTTGTGTGTGGTGTTTTTGACTCTTCTTTCACAAAGAAGACATGTGTGTTTTGCTCTCAATTTTTCAGACCACTCAAGAACACTTCTCAAGCTCTGAAAACTCTCTCAAGTGAGGAAGATGATGCAATAGTGATCAGATCACTCAACTCCATCAAATGACATAAAGTAGTGGTTTAATGGCCAACATGGTGGTCCATTAAGCAATATGATTATGTCTCCACATAATCATGTTACCCACTAATGCACAAAGCACACCAACTCATCACAGCACTAGTTTGGCTTAATTATGCTGACAATAATTGAACCAAACCAGCCAAAAACGACCCTGGCCCAACCACGGTCCAACCACACCTTGGTTCAACCATGGTCCAACCACGGTTCAACCACCTGCTCGAATCAACGGCTGTATGTGTGTGACCCTGTAGGCACTTGTACGTTCGGCAATAATCGTAAAATCTCATTTTACAATTATAAGCAAAGAGCGGCGTCTAGCAACACATCATTGCCACCCGAACGACAAGATCAATACTAATTCCACGTGCCTCGGAACATGTCATCGTCCCTTCGTCCCATTATCAAGATTAAACCCGAGACATGGAATATGTCAATCTCGTAAATCTTTAATCTCGGTTTCTTAATCCTCGAGTTAACCGGTAAAACAGATACCAATGATATCATATATCATTATCCGAGCATGGCCATGCATTTACGGTTCAACTCTATCAAGAAACACTCCGATAATATACCCGTTATATGGGTTGGACGAATCCCCTCTGGATCATACAAAACCCACTACACACTCATCATATACCCAATGATTACCCTTACGTCTATCCAGTTACGGATGACTAGGAATAATATCAAAGCATATGACTCACATGTTGGGAACCTTGATGATCATAGGTCAAAGGACAATACATTATAAGAACCGCTATCGACAAAACATATAACGTTCCGTGTAGCGTTCTTATGTGGGTCGGTCCAGTCCACAAGTTCTCTAACTTGTACCCGTATGTAGAATTCATATCACATATGCAATTCTCAACATACGCTAGTCTTAATTTATTATTACAACCCATCCATAATAATAATCGACTAGGGACAATTTAAGAATATGAAATATTCTAGGGTTATAAGTATGTGCTTGCGTTTATCTCATAAACGATACTTATTGGAATAACGATAATGTGTATACATGACTCAAAATATACATCCATTGATTGGCTTTTTGGGCATGTTACACTAACAGCTTCTTCTTGAAGTATCTTAAAAATCTCTTTGTAAGGAGTGCAACATCTGAACCACTATCATCATCATATTCTTGGGATTTTAAGGCCAGATCCTTCTTCTTTGGTTTCCTGGTTTCAAACTTGGAACCATGCACTGTGATTGCCGATCACCACATCATAGGTGAGAGTGTTCAAGTTCTGAGCTTCTTCTATGGCAGTAATCTTGGGCTCCCACTCCTTAGGTAGAGACCTAAGTACCTTTGCAACCTTCTCTCTGTGTGTGATAATCTTCCCAAGAGTTGCAAGGCTGTTGCACATAATTGTGAAGCGAGTATCCATCTCCTGTATGGTTTCACCAGAAACCATCTGAAACAGTTCATAGTCTCTAATGAGACGATTGAGTCTTGACTCCTTCACTTGGTTTGTGCCTTCATGAGTGACACATAGAAGCCTCCAGATCTCATAGGCAGTTTCACAAGATCTGACTCTTTCGAACTCACTCTCACTTTTTTAACAAAGAAGGACATTCTTGGCTTGAGCATCAAGCTTAGCCTTTATGAGCTCTTCTTCTGACCAGAACTGCATGTCCCTTAGTGGTTTGGCATAAGGATGCTGGACTATGTTCCACATCTCTAGATCTTTGCCTTCAAGGAAGATCTTCATCCTGAACTTCCGGTAATCAAAGTTTGCACCATCAAAGTAGGGTGCTTTGTTGACGCTATTTCCCTCATAAGCCATGATCTTTGCCTCTGGATGTTATTCCTTTGTGGGGGGGGGGGGGGGGGGGTTGAATCAGGATAGCCCTTAATCGCGTTTGGTTTCAGACAAACCAAGTGGTTTCGTCACAAACCACTTACCCGCAAAAACAGACAAGCAGAAATATAAGAGAGCAGAAGGAAGAGAGAATGACACAGTGAATTATAGTGGTTCCCCCTCACCAGGTACCTCCACTACCTAAAGGACCCTCCTTTAGGTTTTTAAACTCTCACTAACTTAGGCTTTTGCGGGATCAGTCTCAACCTATTACAGAAACCAAGCTTTTGCAGGCTAAGCTCTAACCTTAACAAGAAACAAGCTTTTGTAGGCTAAGCTCTAAACTTTACAAGATTTTCTCAGGCTAAACTCTAACATTTTCCCAATTCTAATCCTAGATTTGAGATCCCAACAAAACTACACACTAGTCTTGCCTAAAACACTACCCTTTGAAACAACTTGGAGAACAAGAATAATCACAAGTGTAAGCTCAACAAATAACTCAGGTGTAAGCACAATTGCAGACTTCAAAGCAATTTTTAAATTGGCTGGGATGCTTTTCCAAGAAGTATTCCTCTTCCTTATATAGAGCTTGAGCAGGTGGGAGTAGGTAGGAAGATCTTCATACAACGGTTCTAAAGTACCCATCAGCACTTCTTCCAACGGCTATGTGGTACAAATCAGTCCTCAGAGTTGACTCCAAAATCCACTAGTTGGTGTTGGGTTCATTTCAGGAAGTCCACTGTCTTTGCAGCTCAATTAGTTGAAAACATTCAACTTTTGGCAATCCGAGACCATAAGTATGGACAACAATTGATAATTGAGCTTGGAGGTGAGAGATAAGTGTTGCAGGTCTTTATCTCTGCCATGGACCACTTTCTCTGCCCGTTGGAGTAGTTGGGGGTTGAGGTTTAATGCTGTAAGAACCAAATGGGCCACCAGCGACATGCAGCAGGACCACTTCTGATGTTGACAGTAAAGTGTGGTTTCTTCAAGAAACCAAGTCGTGATTTTTGTGTGGTTTTGTACGAAACCACGCTGCATATCAATCATCACAAATATATACAAACTTCTAACAAAGTTTGTTAATCATCAAAATCAACATATAATTATTTACAAAACATGATTAGTCATTAATAATCCATATTAAGCTCATGTTTAGGTCATCATGCTCAACATAAACTTCTTCCATGATAAAGCCATTTGATATAGTCTAAATGATCTATATGATGCAAAGACAAGCAACGTGCAAATAGATTCTAATGTAGCAACAGGAGCAAAAGTCTTATCATAATCTATACCCTCCTCTTGATTATAACCTTGAGCAACTAACCTTGTTTTATTTCATACCATAATGCCGGATTCATCAAGTTTGTTTCTAAAGACCCATTTTGTGCCAATGACTACATATTCTGGAGATCTTGGTACCAATTTCAACACATCACTCCTTTTGAACTGATTAAGTTCTTCTTGCATAGCATTGACCCAACTTTCAACTTGAATGGCCTCATTTATGTTTTTGGGTTCAACTTGTGACAAGAATGCAAGATGTGTGTTCACATTATACATGGAGGACCTTGTAGTCACTCCTATGGAGATATCACCAAGAATAGCATCTGTTGAGAGACCTCTAGGTGCTCTGATGTTTCCATGAATGTGTTGTTGAGTTGAAGCTTGTGCAGTCACATCTGGTTTTTCCCCAACTAGATTCGGCAACGCACTAGGTTGTTATTGTGACACTTGTTGTGGAATCAATTCAAATAGATCTTCCTCTTTTTGATCATGAGAGTTATCAATATGTATGACCTGAGGTTGAACTTCAGGGATAAAATCTGCATCATCATCATCACTTAGATCACACATGTCAATCTCATCAAAAACTACATACATGGTTCCTTTAACAACCAAAATTCTCTTATTATAAACCTGATAGGCCTTACACGTCATAGAGTATAGTAAAAATATTGCATCATCAGATTTAGCATGAAATTTATCCAAATTATCCTTTGTATTCAGAACATAGCATTTTCTTCAAAAAACCGGAATGTAGCTAATATTTAGTTTCTTATCAAACCAATTCTCATAAGGGGTTTTACCAATCAAAGGACACAATGATACTCTATTCAAAATGTTGCATGTTGTGTTCAGACCCTCTCCCCAAAAATGGGCAGGCAACTTATGCTCATTAAGCATAGTTTTAGCCATTTCTTGCAAAGTTTGATTCTTCTTTTCAACTATCCCATTTTGTTGAGGTGTTTTAGGAGCCAAAAAGGAGTGGACTATGCCACTTTGTTCACAGAAGTGACTAAATACAAGATTAACAAATTCTCCTCCATGATCACTTCTTATTTTTGAAATCTTATAGTCTTTCTCATTTTGTAATCCCTAACAAGAGTACCAAATTCATAACGTACTTGGTCTTTTTGAGCAAGAAATAAAACCCACGTAAATCTCGAGTAATCATCAACAATGACAAACACATATCTCTTACCACCTATTCTTGTTGTTCTCATAGGACCAAATAAATCAATATGTAGCAATTCAAGAGGCCTAGATGTAGAGATATCATGCTTGGATTGAAAGGAAATTTTAACCTGTTTTCCAAGTTGGCAAGCACGGCATGTGACATCTTGCTCATATTTTAAAGGGGGCAGTCCTTTTACCAACATCTTTGTTGATAATCTGGAGATGAGTTCTAGGTTGGCATGTTTTAGCCTTTGATGCCACAATGTAGCTGTTTCTGTTCTTGCACATAAACACTTAAGCTCATGGTTAGTAGCATCATTAAAGGATATAGAATAGATGCTTTCTTTTCTGGTACCAGCAAAAAACCACATCTTTATCATCCAAACTAACTGAACATTTAGATGCTTCAAAAGTTACCTTATATCATTTCTCACAAAGTTGACTAACACTTAGCAGATTATTTTTAAGAGTATCAACAACCAAAACATGTCCAATGGAAGGGTTAGAATCAATATTACCAAACTCGTGAATCTGTCTTTTGGACTTGTCCCCAAAAGTTACCTTTCCTCGGCCTTTCTTGGTTGGGGATGAGAATGTAGATATTTCACCAATCATGCCTTAAGCATCCATTATCGAGTATCCATTATCGAGTATTCATTCATCCCCAACATCCTGTCAATACAATCAAGTTTTTGGTCCCCAAACAACTTTGGGTCCTTCAAGGTTAGATCTGGTTCCCTTCAGAACCCACAAATAACTAAAATTGTCTCTTTTCCTAAACATGCGTGTTCTAATTCCATGACCAACTTTTCCACAATAATGACATGTAATATGAGGCACATCAGAACCATGTGAATGCATATGTATGTTCCTTCCAGATGAATTCAGATTCTTTCTAGGTCTATGTGGTATACAAGTTTTAGCATAATGCACAGACATATTTAGTTTCTGATAAACCATATTAATAGAATTAGGTCTGTATGGTTTATTTGATCTGTGTGAGAAACCACATAAGTAGCTCCTATTCCTTCTTTTTGCCATGAATGCCTTTGCTGTCCTAACAACATATTTAGGTTATCTGTTCCATTTGTAAACTTCTCAAGAGAACATTTCAGATCCTCAACATCCTTCTTAAGCTCATCATTCTCCTTTACCAACTTATCACATATAGCAATACTACAAGCAGTTTTCTTTTCTAGCTCATCATGAGTATTTTGCACAACAAGTTTTTCACTCTTCAAATTTTCACAGATATTTAATACATCAGATTGAGCATGATCAAGTTTCTCAAAAGCATTTTTGTGAGCTTCAGCATCAAATTCAAGAATATCAATTCGCTTTTATTGTGAATACCAGACCCAAAATGCATTGGGCCTACTCACTACCTTCTTTTTAACCGTCATCCACATCTTTGGAGTCGCCACCCGAATTTTATTAGAGGGCAAAATTCGGGAAAAACCTTACGCAACCGATGACTCCTTAAGGCAACCAGTAAGCGAACCAAAGACGTGGACACGTGGGTTCGTCATAGATGGGAAGGTGTGAGGTACCCATCCATGTTCAGGTGCGATCATGTGCAATTAAAGACCAACGTACTCAATGCACAAATAAACAAATAACAAAGACAAAACTAAAACAAAACAAAAAATAAATAAAGATTGAGCTAGCATTTCCACAACTAGAAACTGCCTACGTACCCCCTGGTAATAGGTTCAAAGCTCACGTAGTTCTTACATGCATCACACAACAATCATAGCATCATAATCAGCATCACAAAAACACATTCACAGTAATCAAACAACAATAAAATCAGAACGGATTACCTATTGAAGCCCTCCTCTAGCTCATGTGCGCTAACCACTCTTCAAGAGGATTTTGGCTTGACTTCAACGGGGAATTAGACATGGAAGAAGGACGAAACAGTGTCTGGTGTCAACATTAAAGTTGTATCTCTTCTTATCAGCGTTCCAGGCACGCCAAGAATGCAGCAATTCGACACCTACAGCTCAAGATATGGAGATTCTACCGGGACTGCCTGCATTGGAATCTTCCTCTCGGGTTTGGGTGCTTTCCTCCACCGATTTGCCGTGATCCGACTCCTTCCTCTTCTTCTCTTGCTCTCCAATTTCTGCTGCCTTCTTGCTATCCTTCTCCATGAAACTCCTCTAGAATTTCAACCCTTATTAGGGTTCCTAAGCCTGAGAAGAGAGAATTCTTTCATGCACCTAAGCTTATGTGTGTGTAGAGGGGAAATAGAGGAATTGGTGAGTTTGAGGAAGAATGGGGGGTCTTATTTATAGTGTCTGGGGGGTCTGGACGTGGTGTTCATCTAAGGGTCAGGATTTAATCCCTAGATCCAACGGCAGATACCCGAATCAAGAGAAAAGGAAAAAATCGGAAAAACTGCTAAAACTGGAAGGGAAGCCCGCCAAGCACCGGCGGTCATCTCGCGATGTCCACCATGTGCTGGCGGTCATCTCTACAAGCCCTCCAGGTGCTGGCGGTCATGTCGCCATGTCCGCCGGCACCTGTTTCTAAAAGGGTTCTTTCCTTTTCGATTTTGATCGTCATTATTCCGGTCCAACTTGATTCCCACGTCCTTCCGTATCAGTTTTTTGCCTGTTTTTTGCTCCAGGAACACTCCTAAATTGTAGCCTACTGTAAACACCCAAATTTGACCCACAAATTTTCTACTGAAATTGAACTTCGAGCACATTTGAACTTAGGATTAATGAGATGATTTGATCTTAAGTTAAGGCTGTGAACACCCAAATTTGACTCACGAATTTTCCACAAAAGTTAGATTTTAAATGTCTTAACCTAGGATTAATGAGATGATTTAGTCCTAGGAATAAAGCATGTCAAGAATTTATCTTAGTGGAAGTAACACATTTTAGTGACTTGAGCCTTTGTATATTGGTGTACTAGGATTAATGAGATGATTTAATCTTAGGATAAAATATATAATAAGGTTTATTTATCTATTTTTAATCCAATTTTAATGAGATGATTTATCTTTGGGTTAAAGATGGTTTTAAGGGCCCAAGTTGGTTCTCTAAAGTTTGATTAGCCCATTAACATATTTCTTGCAGGTTGATTAGTCGAGATGAGGAATCAAACCGAAGAGCCAAGTTGAGGAGCCAGACTGACAAGCTGAGTTGACAGGTTGAGACTTTACCATTGGGCCTTCTTGTGAGAGGAGATGGAAGCCCTAGTGTATAAAGCAGAAGAAGTGAGCTGGGATGACCGGGTTGGGCTTTCTTGTGAGAGGAGATGCAAGTCCAGGTATCCTCTCGAGGAGAATGATGTAAGCGGTAATGTTTGAGTGTGAACCAAGTTGACGGGCCAAGACGATGAGCCAAGTTGATAAGCTGATTTAAGAAGCCAAGTCGTGTAGCCGAGTCAAGTTGCCAAGTTGAAATGCCGAGTTGGGAAGCCAAGAAACCGGAATGCAAAGCCGAGACGAGCTAATGGGAATTGAGCATTGAAGCTAAGACAAACCAAGGGGGCCTTCTTATGAGAAAAAATATAAATACTAGTTTGTGGAGAAACAATGGAGAAGAATGTGGAAAGAAGATGGGGTGAGATGAGGTGACATGATCGGACCTTGCTTAAGGATGAAGATGTAAGCCCCGACTTTTACCTGTGAACCAAATTGACAAGCCGAGATGAGAAGCTGAGAGAAGAGCCACATGATGAGGGACCAAACTGTCAAGCCAAGTCGAGCTGTCAAATCGCAATGCCAAGTTGGCAAACCATGGAACTGGGATGCAAAGCTGAGCCGAGCTAATGAGATTTGAGTATATAAGTTAAGACAAGGTGAGGGGTCTTCTGATGGGTAGCAATGTAAATCCAGTCTTAGGGAGGAACAGACGTGAGTCATATGGGAGAAGTAATGGGTGGCAAAGGAATGATCATGGGATATGATGATGAAAGGGGTGGTGAGAGCAATGACAAGGCGACATTAACATGGGGGCAATGAGATGAGGCAATAGGAGTGATGCATTCTAAGGAATCACTCAATAGTATTGGGGGTAGAAGAGAACTACAAGTATGGTGGGAAGTTGAGTAGAGACCACGGGCCAAATTGTTAAGCATGGTTAGAACGATAACCAAGAATAGGGAGGGGCAATATAGTTGCTTTTTAGAGTCTAGAGGTTGAGTCAAGTTAAAAAGGGGCAAGGGTTAAATTCTATGTCCAACAATCAACAGGGTCATCATTTTTACTTTAATTTTTCACATAAGGAATAAAACTCTAATTTCTTTTTCTTTTGTGTATATGGGGGCAAGTCGAGCATGACTTCATGACATTCCATTGGATCAATCTTGGGGACCATAAAAAATGAACTACAAAGACCTGATTCTGTGGATGTAATCCCAAACACCTACCTTAACCCGTTTCCCAAACACTTGTTATCAAGCACATGCCCATGTTGACGCCTATCTAGCCAAGCCTCCATGTTAACCCCATCATGCCTACCATGAACACTTGTCAAGAAATGGAGCTCTTAAAGATAAATCAAGCTTCAAAATAAATTCCATCTAAATACACCTAATCAAATAAGATGCCACCCTCCCCAAAAAAAGGAAATGAAAAGAAGAAGAAAACACAAAAAAAGGAGAAAAATGGGGAAAGGGATAAGACCTTTAGTGCTCAAATATTGAAACCAAGATGGGAAAAAAAAGTCGTAAATGAAGAGGACAAGTGTTTCCCTACTAACGCCAAACACCCACTATTTTTGGCCTTCCACAAAACACCCTCGTCTCAAACCCGACACCACATCCATAGATACGTAGGTAACCCGGCGACGGGCTTGGTCTATTGTTGGTTCCCAGATTGATTCAATGGAAAGATTGGGGTCATTGCTAGATACACATGCTATACTGTTGATTGTACTTAGGCCTCTTTTGTAGTCATATGTCCCCTTCATTCGGACATGTAGTGTGGGCTCATGAAGTTGTAGATGTTGGTCAAGTTTGTCTCTCTCTAGAAACCCATCTTGAATCTGGTCATCACAAAGCACATCTCTCCACTGGTCTCCTAGACATGTAATTCTGGGTTTCCCTCATTTTAGTTGGCGAGTCTACCTCTATACTGGTCATTCGAGTGCACTCGGCCCGGGCGGCCTTCATCTTGCTCAAACTTTGTGATCTCAGTATTCTATGCTTATGGTTGCTATCCCCACGAGGGGAAAGGCAAAAAAAAAAAGAAAAGAAAAAAGAGAAAAGGGGACCGCTAGGTTGAAAACTCGATAGGGCGGCCTAGGCAAAAGTTAGGACAAGCCTGCTAGGTTGAAAACCCACATGGGCGGCCTAGGCAAAAGATAAGGTTAAGGGGGGAATGGGGATAGCAACCAACGACAAGGGGCATCTATGGGGTAGATAACATCATTTGGAAATTGATTCACTTGGACAGTTAGGAATAAGCATCAAGGCACATCGCCTCTATCTATTTTTGAAGGGGTATCCACTCATCTATTGATTTTACTTTATGGGTCATCATCCACCAAACCTTTCAACAAGGAATGCTCAACCCTGGGGTCATGATTAGATTTTGAAATGAATAGGGTTCATAGTCATTGGGAATTTTCTTCTTTGGGGCTTTTGTGAATTTGATAGGATAACTCGTCCTTCTCAAATTGTCTAACTCTCACCTCAGCTCGAATAATTTTCAATGATCATGCATCTTGCTAGGGGCATTCACATACAAATGCACCATGTCTAGAAAGAAAGCACACACATCTAAACATACATGTAGAAGTAGACGGCACTTGCATCCGAGGGGAAAGGGGAGTTAAAAGAGAAGAGGAGAAAACATGTCATAAGCACTTGCACCCAGGAAAACTCACATGTAGGAACTAGGGGCACCCCCATGCATTGGGAAGACGACACATTTAGGCATGTTCATGCATCACTCACATGTAGAATTTCAATTTCTTGATAGGGTAGACTTGGTTGAAGGTAAAGGGTCAACAAAGATATAGACTTACATTTCCTAGGGTTGCTAGCCGAACGGGCATGACAGAGAGGCGCCGCCTTGGGGAAGGTGGGTGTACCCCTTGGTTATTTATATCTGATCTTGGTATGTACTGAGTGCACCCCTCAGAGAGCCGTCAGCCACTTGAGATGTTTTAGTGGCTAGTTTTTATTTCGAAACTTACCCCTTCCGATGTGTTAGTATTTTGGGTTTGAGCCCTGGACTGATCAGTCGATACCGCGCCCAACGCATATAGTAGAGGGCCCTAATAATAAAATATACAACTCTATTAAATCTTAAGGATCACACTCATAGTAAAATGATGATATACATACGTCGGATAAAAGTCTGTTGATGACTTGTGATGTGCACTGATGATGACTTTCTTGTGCACTGTGATTTTTGTTGCCATGTGCCAGTGTATTCGTGGTTGACTTGTACATGTGTATATCCTGGTTTATTTGTTTGCAGTGAGACAGTGGTTGGTCTCACCCCCTCACGTCTTTTACAGATTAACTGTTCCTTGAGCAGTGGTGCATATCAGCAGGTGGCGGTGTTTTCCTCTCGTCGGGTCGGATCCTTAAAGTTCATCACATACATAATTTCTTATTTAAGTATTTGTCTTCCGCTGCATACTTGGTCTCTTGTATAAATTATTGTATAGTCTTACAATGATTATGTTGTTTATATCATATCCCGGGTAGAGGGACAATTTGGTCATTTCAAGAAACAATTAAATAATTTGGTCAATTTGGGATACGGGCGTTTCAGAAAACACCAACTTTGTGGCACAGAAGGCTAGGGCATGCCAACTTGGACCTCATATCCAGATTATCATGCAAGATGTTGGTGAAGGATTTACCCGCACTCAAATATAAAAAAAAGCTACATGTCGTGCGTGTCAGCTTGGTAAACAAGTTAAAAGTTCCTTTAAACCCAAGCATGCTATCTCTACATCTAGACCATTAGAATTATTGAATATGGATTTGTTTGGACCTATGAGAACCATGAGCATAGGAGGTAAAAGATATGTTTTTGTCACTGTTGATGATTATCCTAGATATACATGGGTTATATTTCTTGCTTATAAGGATCATGCATATGATGAATTTAATACTCTTGTTAAACGTTTGCAAAATGAAAAAGGGTATGAAATTTAAATAATTAGAAGTGATCATGGAGGAGAATTTGATAATCATATCTTTAAACAATTCTGTGAGCAAACTGGCATAGTACACATATTTTCGACTCTTAGAACACCTCAACAAAATGGGGTTGTTGAAAGGAAGAATCGAACCTTCCAAGAAATAGCTAGAACTATGCTTAATGAGCATAAGTTACCAACATATTTTTGGGCAGAGGGTGTGAACACAGTATGCTACATCTTAGATAGAGTCTCTATGCGTCCTATAATTGAAAAGACACCTTATGAGATTTGGTATGGGAAGAAACCAAATATTTCTTAATTTCGAGTCTTTGGGTCTAAATGTTATATTCTGAATACAAAGGATAACTGGATAATTTTCAAGCAAAATCTGTTGATGGCATTTTCCTTGGCTATTCTACAACTAGTAAAGCATATCATGTCTATAACAAGATAAATATGGCTGTTGAAGAAACTGTACATGTTGTTTTTGGTGGGACTGACATGTGTGATCTAAGTGTTGAAGAAGATGCAGATGGCACTCTTGATGCTCAACCACATGTTATTAACAAAATATTCCATCTGAAGAAAAAGATGAAGAACTACCTATATTGGTTCCACATGATGCGTCACAACAATAACATGACAATCTGCCTGATCTGGTTGCGGCAAAACCAAATGTCTCTACACGTGCTTCAACTTCACAACTCACTCCTCAAAACATCAGAGCACCGAGAGGATTATCAACTGATGCTACTCTTGGTGACATCACCAGAGGAGTAACCACAAGGTCATCCATGCAGAATGTGAACACACACCCTGCATTCTTGTCACAAATTGAGCCCAAGAATGCACATGATGCCATCTAAGATGAATTTTGGGTCAACGCAATGCAAGAGGAACTGAATCAGTTCAGAGGAAGTGATGTGTGGAAGCTAGTAGCTAGACCACCTGAACACCCTGTCATTGGGACAAAATTGGTATTCAGAAAAAAACTTGATGAATCCGGTAGCGCGGTAAGAAACAAAGCAAGGTTAGTTGCTCAAGGCTATAATCAAGAAGAAGGTATTGATTATGATGAGACTTTTGCTCCTGTTGCTAGGTTAGAATCTATTCGCATGCTACTTGCCTTTGCATCATTTAGATTATTTAAATTATATCAAATGGATGTTAAGAGTGCTTTTTTAAATGGCTTTATTGTGGAAGAAGTCTATGTTGAACAACCACCGGGTTTCGAATGTCATGAACATCTAGATTATGTTTACAAACTTAAAAAGGCTTTATATGGACTAAAACAAGCTCCAAGGACGTGGTATGAGAGACTAAGTTCTTATCTTGTAATTAAAGGTTTTAGGAGAGGCAAAGTTGATTCCACCTTATTTGTTTAAACATGCAAAGATGATGTGATCATTGTGCAAATATATGTTGATGACATATTGTTCGGTGCTACTAATGATCTTCTTTGCAAGGACTTTGAGAAACTTATATGCAGTGAGTTTGAGATGAGTATGATGGGTGAACTCACATACTTCTTCGGATTTCAAGCCAAACAACTTGATGGTGGCTTCTTCAAAAATCAAGCAAAATATATTCGCGAGTTGCTTAAATAATTTGGTATGGAAGAAACCAAATCTAGTCCTACGCTTATGAGTACATTGAATGGTAAGGATGTTGATATCAAGATGTATCGAGGCATGATAGGTAGTCTTCTGTATCTTACTGCTACCAGACCTGACATCATGTTTAGTGTGTGTCTATGTGCTCGATTTCAGTCTTGTCTAAAAGAATGTCTTCTCAGAGCCATAAAAATGTATTTTTAAGTACTTGAAAGGTACACCATCTTTAGGACTATGGTATCCCAGAGTTTATGCTTTTACTCTCTGAAGCTATTCAGACGCTGAGTTCGCAAGATGTACCTTAGACAGGAAAAGCACAAGGGGAACATGTCAATTGCTTGGACAATCCCTTGTGTCTGTGAATACCCGACCCAAAATCACTTGGGCCTATTCACCTTTCCTTTACACCTTCTTCATAACCGTCATCCAATATCTTTGGAGTCGCCACCCAAATTTTATTAAGGGACAAAAACTTGGGAAAAACCCTTCATGTGACTCCATTTAGGCAACCGGATAACGAACTAAAGATGTTGGACCCGTGGATTCGTCATGGATGGGACGGTGTTAGGCACCCACCCATGTTGGGGCGAAACTTTGTGCAATTAGAGGATTTTGTATGCCTTGTGCAAGTGTGCAAATGTGAGCACTAAAACACATAATAACTGAATATTAAAAAGAAGGGGGAGAAGAAGAAGATTGGGCTTGAGTTTCCACGATTAGCAACCACCTACGGACCCCGGCGACCGGGTTCAAAGCCCACGTAGTTCTTGACATGGCATCACAACAATCACATCATCATCAACATCAACATCTCAACAATAATTAGTCAGACAAAAAGGGATTAGGATTACCTCTTATAGCCCTCCTCTAGCTCCTTGGTTTGGGTTGTGCCTCCCACACAATTTCCTCCCACTCCTCAACTCAATCTTAGAGTTCTTCTTGATTTTCTCCATTGCTGCCTTCAATGGATGATGCTACCCACAAAATTCTACTAGAGTTTTGCCTATGGAACTATTTCTTAAGCTTGGAGGGATAGAGTTTCTACAAGCTTTAGAGCTTTATGAAGAGTGTTCGTGTAATAGATTGTGTCCCTTGAAATATGAGAGGAAGGTCCTATGTATAGTGTTTTGGGTAGTCTAGGAGCGTGGAACAACTTATTGATCAAGGTAATGGCCAAAAATTTGGGCCAAAACCGAGTAGAATCAGATTACGGGCGAAAATCGGGGAGAAAACGCGTTTCTGGATGTGCATGACCGCCATGGCCGGCGATCTTCCTATGGATGACAGCCAGGCCGGGCGGTCATGGGTGGAAGACTGCCCAGGCCCGGCGGTCATCCCGGGATGACCGCCCACGCCTACGCGTCTCACCCGTTCTTTCCTTTTTCGGTCCCGATTCTCCCCTAATTCCTCCCTGATTGATCCTACCGCATAATTAACCCCTAGACTGCTCAGAATCCTCTGTTTTCTTGATTACTACTCCTCTCAGTCATCTCCTAATTGGCTAATTACACATTCATTCCTCATTTTAAGCCAAAAACATACCAAAAACATTCTTGTTATTAAGGAATGATTTAACTCTTATTTTCCACGAAAATCATAGCTAAATTTATCTGCAAGCAAAGTGTTAAAGGGTTGTGCAACTCTGAAGAAAAGTCCATACCTTATTAAATTGGAAATTTACATTTATCTTCAACCTAAGAATAAATATAATTGGGTTTAATAAATAAACAGCCCAAATTTATTGAGATAAAATACATTTTAACAATTTAGTCCTTAACGTTTCCTATGATTAAATTGACTCATTAATCCTAGGCATATAAAAATTTTAGTTATTATAACATATAAATTCTACTAAAATTAAACCCCATCCATGCTTCCACCCAAGACTAACTCATCAATCTTATGATTCAAACATGTCTGGAGTCTAATCTCAATATAATTTTCATGGGTCGAATTTAGGTGTTCACAGATGCCCCTCGTTGGTGAGTCTTTAAAACTTAAAGACAAAGCAACGCAAGGAAGGAACAACCAAATTTGGATAACGAATGTGAGTGTTGTGGACCTATGGTTGGAGCATCACATGCTCCACCTCGAGGATCATCTCTTCCCGAGGTTTGTGATTGACTCATCTCATCTCTTGGGATTTTCCTGGTCCCAAGAGCTACTGGGAATCATCTCATCCCGGGGTTTCTTTTGGGATTTTCCTGGTCCCAAAATTCATTAACAAAGAATCATCTCACCTATGCTAACTAAGGATATTATCACCCTCCCGTGGGGATTTTGCCAACTAAGGATATTATCACCCTCCCATGGGGATTTTGCGAACTAGGGATATTGTCACCCTCCCATGGGGATTTTGCTAACTAAGGATATTATCACCCTCCCGTAGGGATTTTGCCAACAAAGGATATTATCACCCTCCTGTGGGGATTTTGCTAACTAAGGATATTATCACCCTCCCGTAGGGATTTTGCCAACTAAGGATATTATCACCCTCTTGTGGGGAATTTGCCAACCAAGGATATTACCACCCTCCCGTGGGGATTTTGCTAACTAGGGATATTGTCACCCTCCCGTGGGGATTTTGCTAACTAGGATCATCACACCTATGTTAACTAGGGATATTGTCGCCCTCCCGTGAGGATCTCATCTCTTCTCGGGGGTCTTGGGATTTTCCTAGTCCCTAGAGCTAACGGCAATCATCCCATGGTTCATCTACATCGTCTCGGTGCTCCGGTATGTCGGGACAACATCCCTGGGATATCTACGCCTCGACATCTTCATCCACTACTTTAGGGGTATCTGCCCCAAACGACTCTCATCAATTCTACTTATACCGTAGGGGCATCTACCCCTGGCGACTCTCATCGGTTCTACTTTCATCTTAGGGGCATCTACCCCTGGTGACTCCAATACGGCTTCAAGATCTGTTCCTTTAAAGCTCATATGCATCTCGGTTTCGGGATGGTCTATTTCGCGGCCAGTTCTCTTCGGGGTTCATTCACAACCGCTTTTCTCATCTCCAAGCTTAAAGGGCAGGTTCTTTATGAAGAGTTCGTTCAGCACTTAAGTTTTAACGAAACTGACAAACATGCTCACCATTGGGATCCCAAAATATGCACGCCGGGGTTCTATTTTGGAAAAAAAATCATTTTGGGATGCGGGGCCCGCCAACGGGAGATCGAACTGCATTGTGGCGGTCATGCTAAGAAGGCCGCCAGCTGATGGCGGTCATGTGGGGATGACTTAGTTTGGTGCCGGGGAAATGCATGCTTGAATACCTGCGCAGGTCACTTGGTTAGAAAGAGAAAGGGAGACAGTAGCGCCAATCACCTTCATCATCATTCCAATAGTCAGTTGACTTAAGTTCATTAAAGCTTTAGTTTGGTGCCGTTATCCATGTCAACTCCTTGGTAGTAAAGAATTATCAAATCTGGAAAGTTTGGACCACCTTCTGAAGTTAAGTAGGGATTAGGTGGGAACATCTTCTGCACTACCATAGAGTCTCCCTTTCACTTGGATAACGGCACCAATCAAGCTTTAATGAAGGTGCAAGTGTCAACAAAGCTCCATACTTTCATGGAGTGAACTTTGACTATTGGAAGTTTAGAATGATGATCTTCCTTGAAGGAAAAGATCTTGAGATGCAGAATATTGTTCAGAGTCCTTATGCCAGACCTCAAAGAGACATGCAATTCTGGTCCGAGGATGAGCTAAGGAGAGCTAAGCATGATACACAAGCTAAAAATATACTCCTATGTGGTATAAGTGAAAGTGAGTTTCAAAGGGTGAGTTCTTGTGACACAGCCTATGAAATCTGGAGGCTTCTTTGTGTCACACATGAAGGAACTAACCAAGTGAAGGAGTCTCAACTCAATTGTCTAATGAGGGACATTGAGCTCTTCCAAATGGCTGCTGGAGAAACTGCACAAGAAATGAATACACGCTTCACCATTCTTTGCAATGGTTTAGCTCTACTTGGTAGACCCGTCACTCATAGAGATAAAGTGGCAAAGATCCTTAGATCTCTACCTAAGGAGTGGGAGCCAAAGGTCACAGCTATTGAAGCTCAGAATCTGAACACTCTCACCTATGATTAGCTCATTGGCAAGCTTATAGTTCATAGTTCTAAACTAGAATCGAAAGAACCAAAGAAGAAATGGCTCTTAAGGCGGACCAAGACTCTAGTGATGAGTACAATGATTTGACTATTGGAAGTTTAGAATGATGATCTTCCTTGAAGGAAAAGATCTTAAGATGCAGAATATTGTTCAGAGTCCTTATGCCAGACTTGAGCTTGGATTGTGCAATCTACCGTAAAAGTCTGTGAGTTAATCCGGTTTCTACAAAAACCATATCTATGCATATATGGTTCATGCATCATATTAGGCTATTGCGTTCACATCACTTGCACACTTGCACTATGCATTTAAGCAAATAAGGACACGTTCCAAAGGTGTTTGAATCATCAGAGGTACTGAAAGGAAGTTTGGGAAAGTTCTGGTTTCATATAACACCATGCACATGTTGAGGAGTTATCGTTTTTGGAAAAACCATATCTATTGTTGACAATGGTTATTATCCAGAGGTCACAAAAAAAGGCAGAAGACAAAGCTGTTGAATTCTGAGAAAGGCAGTTACTTTTTTATGTTTCCCATACTGATCAGAGAAAAACAAAGTATAGTGGAGAAGTTAATGCAAGTAAATCGCACCCTATATTCCGTGAGCAACATTCTCTCTCCTACATTATCTCTCTCACACACAAACTCGAAATTTTCTCTACCTGTAAAATGTTTCAAATCCAGAAATTCTAAACACTAAAAGTCTATGTGTTGCAAGTATGAAAACAAACTCTGAAAAGGGCACTCCTACTAGGAAGGCCGACTCTTCAAAATCATCTGTGAAACCTCCGCCAAAACAGAAGTCTGGAACATCCACCAAAGCTCAATCACAAACCTCTATGAATTCATCCTTGGAGAAGAAGAAGCAAGGGAGTATGGATTCATCATCATCTACCACAAAACGGAAAGAGATTCAGAAGGCAAGCACAAAGAAAGCGAATGCTCCTGGTAGTACTCCTAAATCTTCATCTTGTATTTCAAATGCTACTAAGATATCAGCAGAGCAAGTCTAAGATATCAGTAGGTTGTAATCAGCAGGATTAGGGAATATTCTTGTTTGGTAGACAAAGCTAGGTTCAGCTTTGAGTTAGGTTTAGCAAGTTCAGCCCGCAAAAACTTGTGTACCATAGGTTATTTGGCTCGCCTGTAAAAGCCAAATTAGTGCATAGTTTAGAAATCCTAAAGAGGGGACCTTTAGGTAGTGGATGTACTCCTGAGTGGGGAATCACTATAAATTGGCTGTGTTCTTTGCTTTCCTGCATTCATCTTTGCATTTCATTCAAGTTTCACATTTGGCTTCTGTGTCGAGCCAAATCACAGAAAATCAGAAAAAGAGAAAAAGATAACTCAACACCCCCCCCCCCTCCCCTTCTTAGCCTTTTCTGGGCAAACAATTGGTAGCGGAGCTGCATTCTCAATCTAGTGAATTAATCTTTAGAGAAAAAAATCATGGCTTATAAAGGTACAAGTGTCAACAAAGCTCCATACTTTCATGGAGTGAACTTTGACTATTGGAAGTTCAGAATGATGATCTTCCTTGAAGGAAAAGATCTTGAGATGCAGAATATTGTTCAGAGTCCTTATGCCAGAACTCAAAGAGACTTGCAATTCTGGTCCGAGGATGAGCTAAGGAGAGCTAAGCTTGATACACAAGCTAAAAATATACTTCTATGTGGTATAAGTGAAAGTGAGTTTCAAGGGGTGAGTTCTTGTGGCACAGCCTGTGAAATCTGGAGGCTTATTTGTGTCACACATGAAGGAACTAACCAAGTAAAGGAGTCTCGGCTCAATTGTCTAATGAGGGACAATGAGCTCTTCCAAATGGCAGCTGGAGAAACTGCACAAGAAATGAATACACGCTTCACCATTCTTTGCAATGGTTTAGCTCTACTTGGTAGACCCGTCACTCATAGAGATAAAGTGGCAAAGACCCTTAGATCTCTACCAAAGGAGTGGGAGCCAAAGGTCACAGCTATTGAAGAAGCTCAGATTCTGAACACTCTCACCTATGATTAGCTCATTGGCAAGCTTATAGTTGATGGTTCTAAACTAGAATCGAAAAAACCAAAGAAGAAAGATTTGGCTCTTAAGGCGGACCAAGACTCTAGTGATGAGTACAATGATTTGACTATTGGAAGTTTAGAATGATGATCTTCCTCGAAGGAAAAGATCTTGAGATGCAGAATATTGTTCATAGTCCTTATGCCAGACCTCAATGAGACATGCAATTATGGTCCGAGGATGAGCTAAGGAGAGCTAAGCTTGATACACAAGCTAAAAATATACTCCTATGTGGTATAAGTGAAAGTGAGTTTCAAAGGGTGAGTTCTTGGGGCACAGCCTGTGAAATGTGGAGGCTTCTTTGTGCCACACATGAAGGAACTAACCAAGTAAAGGAGTCTCAGCTCAATTGTCTAATGAGGGACAATGAGCTCTTCCAAATGGCTGCTGGAGAAACTGCACAAGAAATGAATACAGGCTTCACCATTCTTTGCATTGGTTTAGCTCTACTTGGTAGACCCGTCACTCATAGAGATAAAGTGGCAAAGATCCTTAAATCTCTACCTAAGGAGTGGGAGCCAAAGGTCACAGCTATTGAAGAAGCTCAGAATCTGAACACTCTCACCTACGATTAGCTCATTGGCAAGCTTATAGTTCATGCTTCTAAACTAGAATCGAAAGAACCAAAGAAGAAAGATTTGGCTCTTAAGACGGACCAAGACTCTAGTGATGAGTACAATGATTTGACTATTGGAAGTTTACAATGATGATCTTCCTTGAAGGAAAAGATCTTGAGATGCAGAATATTGTTCAGAGTCCTTATGCCAGACCTCAAAGAGACATGCAATTCTAGTCCGAGGATGAGCTAAGGAGAGCTAAGCTTGATACACAAGCTAAAAATATACTCCTATGTGGTATAAGTGAAAGTGAGTTTCAAAGGGTGAGTTCTTGTGGCATAGCCTGTGAAATCTGGAGGCTTCTTTGTGCCACACATGAAGGAACTAACCAAGTAAAGGAGTCTCGGCTCAATTGTCTAATGAGGGACAATGAGCTCTTCTAAATGGCTGCTGGAGAAACTGCACAAGAAATGAATACAGGCTTCACCATTCTTTGCATTGGTTTAGCTCTACTTGGTAGACCCGTCACTCATCGAGATAAAGTGGCAAAGATCCTTAAATCTCTACCTAAGGAGTGGGAGCCAAAGGTCACAGCTATTGAAGAAGCTCAGAATCTGAACACTCTCACCTATGATTAGCTCATTGGCAAGCTTATAGTTCATGGTTCTAAACTAGAATCGAAAGAACCAAAGAAGAAAGATTTGGCTCTTAAGGCGGACCAAGACTCTAGTGATGAGTACAATGATTTGACTATTGGAAGTTTAAAATGATGATCTTCCTTGAAGGAAAAGATTTTGAGATGCAGAATATTGTTCAGAGTCCTTATGCGAGACCTCAAAGAGACATGCAATTCTGGTCCGAGGATGAGCTAAGGAGAGCTAAGCTTGATACACAAGTTAAAAATATACTCCTATGTGGTATAAGTGAAAGTGAGTTTCAAAGGGTGTGTTCTTGTGGCACAGCCTGTGAAATCTGGAGGCTTCTTTGTGCCACACATGAAGGAACTAACCAAGTAAAGGAGTCTCGGCTCAATTGTCTAATGTGGGACAATGAGCTCTTCCAAATGGCTGCTGGAGAAACTGCACAAGAAATGAATACAGGCTTCACCATTCTTTGCATTGGTTTAGCTCTACTTGGTAGACCCGTCACTCATAGTGATAAAGTGGCAAAGATCCTTAAATCTCTAGCTAAGGAGTGGGAGCCAAAGGTCACAGCTATTGAAGAAGCTCAGAATCTGAACACTCTCACCTATGATTAGCTCATTGGCAAGCTTATAGTTCATGGTTCTAAACTTGAATCGAAAGAACCAAAGAAGAAAGATTTGGCTCTTAAGGCAGACCATGACTCTAGTGATGAGTACAATGATGCGGATATGGCACTAATCACCAGAAAGTTTGTCAAATTTTTTCGAAAGAGAAGGAAAATGAAAGGAAAAGGCTTCCAAGGTGCCAAATCAACTGAACAAAAGAAAGACTCACTGGTGTTTTTTGGCTGCAATCGACCAGGCCATATCAAGTCAGAATGTCCATATCAAAAAGCCAAATCTGATTTCCCAAGGAGCAAAGGGAAGAAAGCTATGTCAGCATGGGATGATTTCGACTCATCAAGTGACTCTGATTCTGATGAAGCAGTAAATCTATGCTTAATGGCTCGAGAAGATACTGAGGTAAATGATTCCCTTGACTACAGTTTTGATGAACTTCAAGATGCATTTGAAGAATTGCATGATGAGTATGAGCAAGCACTTAAGAAGAATATCTCATATAAGAAACATATTGATCTGCTTGAATTCGATCATGCTTCTCATAAAACTACATATGAGACTCTTGAGAGTGCACATGCTGAAAGTTTATCTATTTGTGAGTCATTAAAGAAGGAGAAACTTGCTGCACTAAGTGCGTATAATGACCTTGAGAAAAAGTTAGCTAGTAATTTGAGCAAGTGTGAAATGATGATTCAAAAGAATGATGCTCTAAAGGCTGAAGTAGAGGATCTAAAATGTTCCTCAGAGAAGTTCACAAATGGAAGAGATAGCCTGAATATGCTGCTAGGACAACAAAGGCCTTCGCTAGATAAAAGTGGAATAGGCGCTAGACATATGGTTTTTAACAAGCCAAATCTTCCAATTAAATTTGTCACGGCAGAATCTAGATCACATTATAGACCTAGATATCATGAGCATCCTAGGCAGGGACATTATGAGCACTCACATAGACCTGATATCACATGCTATCATTTGACAGGATGCAAGGGATGAATGGGTTCTGGATAGTGGGTGTTCAAGACATATGACAAGTGACCCATTAAAATTTGTATCCCTTCTCTCAAAACACCGAGATAATGTTACATTTGGTGATAGTTCTATAGGAAAAATCCTCGGTATTGGTAAGAATGGTACTAACCCAACTATTGAGCATGTGCTACTTGTTGATAATCTTAAATACAACTTGCTTAGTATTAGTTAGCTCTGTGACAAAGGATTCAGAGTTACTTTTGAATCATCTACATGTCTTGTAAGTAGAGTTGATGATGAGAATATCTTGTTTGTTGGAAAAAAGAATGGTAATCTATACTCTATATGTTTAAATGATGTTACTAATCCTGAGATTAAGTGTTTTAGTGCAAGAACAGATACTGCAACTCTGTGGCATAGGAGGCTAGGGCATGCAAATCTTGAACTTATCTCAAATCTGTCAAAGAAAGATTTGGTCGATGGTCTGCCAAAACTAAAGTTCGATGCAGAAACCAAATGTCATGCATGTCAGCTCGGTAAATAAATCAAAAGTTCTTTTAAGCCAAAACATGTGGTATCAACTTCTCGACCTCTTGAACTTCTACAAATTGATCTTTTTGGTCCTACGAGAACTGTGAGTCTTGGTGGTAAAAGGTATGCATTGGTTATTGTTGATGATTATTTTAGATTCACATGGGTTTTATTTCTTTCTAAAAAAGATCATGCATATCAAGAATTTGACTCATTAGCTAGGAAGCTACAAAATGAAAAAGGGTATAAATATCTAAAATCAGAAGTGATCATGGAGGAGAATTTGATATTCCCACCTTCAATCAATTCTGTGTGCAAAATGGCATTGAACACTCTTTTTCGACTCCTAGAACACCTCAACAAAATGGGGTTGTGGAAAGGAAGAATCGAACCTTGCAACAGATGGCTAGAACTATGCTTAATGAGTATAAGTTACCTGCCTATTTTTGGGCTGAGGGTGTGAACACAGCATGCTACGTTGTAAATAGAGTCTCTTTGCGTCCATTAATTGAAAAAACACCTTATGAGATTTGGAATGATAGAAAGCCAAATATTGCATACTTTCGCAAATTTGGCTCCAGGTGTTACATCTTGAATACTAAAGATAATCTAGATAAGTTTCAAGCTAAGTGTGATGATGGTATATTCCTTGGTTATTCATTGAGTAGTAAAGCCTATAGGGTATACAACAAAAGAACCATGGTTGTTGAAGAATCCATGCATGTGGTGTTTGATGAAATTAACTTGAATGATCTTAGTGATGATAGAGATGTTGAGTTTACTCCTGAGAATCAGCCACAGGTTATTAATGTTGATGAGTCAAAAGATGTGCAACTGTCTGATCCAATTGAGACTTAACAACATTTGACCTCTCCCGAGCCAAAGGTTCAAAACAGCAGTCTGCAGCCAAATGTTCTGGAATCTGGCTCAAGCTCACAGCCAAGAAACTCAGTGGTTTATGCACGTAGAGGACATTCAACTGAAGCCATCTTAGGGGATTCTAGAAGAGGAGTAACCACCAGATCCAAATTACAAAACATCAACACACACCTCGCCTTTTTGTCTTAAGTTGAACCGAAAAATGCAAATGAAGCCAGACTTGATGAAAATTGGGTAATGGCAATGCAAGAAGAGCTTAATTAGTTTGAGAGGAATAATGGGTGGGAGCTTGTTACAAGACCAAAAGACCTTCCTGTCATTGGAACCAAATGGGTCTTTAGGAACAAGCTTGATGAATCAGGAACTGTGGTAAGGAACAAAGCCCAATTGGTTGCACAAGGATACAATCAAGAGGAAGGTATTGATTATGATGAGACATTTGCACCAATAGCTAGACTGGAATCCATTCGCATGTTGCTTGCATTTGCATCATTTAAATCTTTCAAACTCTATCAAATAGATGTCAAGAGTGCTTTTCTAAATGGATATATCATGGAAGAAGTATATGTAGAACAACCTTTAGGATTTGAAAACCATGACCATCCACAACATGTTTTCAAGTTGAAAAAGGCATTATATGGTCTTAAACAAGCACCTAGGGCTTGGTATGATAGATTAAGCTCATATCTGATTTCACAATGCTTTACAAGAAAGGTAGATTCAACTTTATTTGTAAAATTAAACAAATATGATATCATTATTGTGCAAATATATGTTGATGACATTCTATTTGGTGCTACTAATGAATCTCTTTGTCAAGAGTTTGAAAAGCTTATGCACAACGAGTTTGAAATGAGCATGATAGGAGAATTAAATTTCTTCATGGGTTTTCAAGTCAAGCAACTCAATGGTGAGATTTTTTTTAACCAAGTAAAGTACACACTAGAGCTGCTGAAAAGATTTGGCTTCTCTGAAGTCAAAACTAGTCCGACACCAATGAGCACTAGCACCAAACTTGACAAGGATGAGAATGGTAAGGATGAGAATGGTAAGGATGTAGATGTAAAATTATACAGAGGTATGATAGGTAGTCTTCTTTACCTTACAGCTACAAGACCAGACATTATGTATAGTGTTTGCTTGTGTGCTAGATTTCAATCATGCGCAAAAGAATCTCATCTTAAAGCTATCAAGCGCATCTTCAAGTACTTAAAAGGAACATCATCTTTAGGGTTGTGGTATCCTAATGTGAACTCTTTTGAACTAACATGCTACTCAGATGCAGACTTTGCAGAATGCACCCTTGATAGAAAAAGTACAAGTGGTACTTGTCAATTACTTGGACAATCACTTGTATCTTGGTCAAGTAAAAAGCAAAATTCAATTGTTACTTCCACAACCGAGGCTGAATATGTAGCAGCTGGTGCATGCTGTGCACAAGTGTTATGGATGAAACAAACACTTGCTGATTATGGACTAACTTTCAAGTGTGTTCCTATCTTTTGTGACAGCTCATGTGCCATCAATCTAACTAAGAATCCGGTGCAACACTCTAGAACCAAACATATTGAAGTGAGACATCATTTTATTCGAGATCATATGTTGAAGAAGGATGTGGCCATTGAGTTTGTGAGAACTGAAAATCAACTGGCTGATATCTTTACCAAACCATTGAAAGAAGATCAATTCACCAAAATCAGACTCGAGCTTGGTATTTGCAATATATCATAAGTATTCTGATTTGGCTCCACATTTGGTTTTTATGTGTTCATGCATATCATAACATATTGCACACATAAGCACTTAGAATAAATACAATTGTCATACATTTCACACCTGCACTAAGCACATGAACATATGAGGACACGTCGTGGCTGTCATCTAATCATCAAAGGCATCAAGGAGAAAGTGCTGCAGTATTTGGTTCATGGATGAGCCAAAACTTATTATCTTATGGACAAAAGGCAACAGTTAATGAAAAGAAGAAGGAGAGTGCAAAGTCAACTAGACAACATCTGAGGCAACGGCTATATATGGTGTCCCACATCTGTCAAAAAGGAAAAAGGAATAACTAAAAAGCAAAGTGGTCCATTGATGAAAGTTGGATAACCTCTCTCCTTAAAACCCATGACTACTCTCTCTCTCTCCATAACCCACTTCGTCTTCAACTTCCTTTTTAGTTTTTTTCTGAAACACAAACACCTCAAACCCTAAAACACTTACCAATATGAGAACTAACAAAGGGAAAAATCTGAAGGAGACACCCTCAAAACCAAAACCACCCAAACTCCCAGCACTTCAAAAGGAAGAACCAAGGTTGCCGCTGCAAAACTAGTGTTCAAGAAGACTTCGACTTCAGAGAAGAAAAAGGGGAAAGAGAAAGAAGAGAAAGCAAGCCCTGAGTTTACCTCACCAGAAAGGGAGGCGGCTGTTAAAATCAAGAAACTCAAACTTGGGACTCAGACCCAAGAAGCCATGGTGCCTCCAGGAGAAGAACCCGATTCCAAGGTGCATGCATTCAACCTTGAAGAAGCACCACCAGGAAACATCTTTGAAACCGGTATTTTAACCTATGAACCTTTTAGTGTTCGAGTTTCAAGTTCTGGAGAGGTGTATGTTGCATATAAAACTCTGATAGGATCGATTGAGACTCAATCTGATGCTAGGAATGCTGTAGTCGATAGTACTATCATGAGTGTTGAGAAATCTAGTGATAAGATTAAGTTTGTTGATAAGGATGATTGTGTTGGTGAGGGTTCTGGTCTGTCAAAGGCCAAATATGATTATGCTATAGAGAAGACGGCTGAATTGAGTGAAAAGGTTAAGCCTTTGGATGTTGATGAGGGTTCTGGCTCATCAAAAGCCAAAACCAATTTGCTTGCTGCATTTGTGAGGTCGCTGGTGCCTCCTCCGGGAAAGGATGCAGAAGAATTCTATGAGGAGAAGATGAAAGAACTAGGTGGTGTTCTGGTTCATATGAAGAACACTGATGAAGAAGATTCACTGCAGCCAAATCCAGTACTCCTGCAGAAGAACAGCACTTGGCTGATGAAGAAGCCAAATCCGGAGACCAGAAGAAGATTGATGAAACGGAGAAGAGCAAGATTGTTGATGAAATCCCAACAGGCATTTCCATTTCAGAAGAAGACAAGGATACAACAGATGTTCTGGTACATGTTGCTGAAATTGCAAAATAAGTGGCCAAACAGGTTGATGAAGAGGAGAAGGAAGATTTGGCCCAGAATGTTGAGGAAAAGCCAAAAGAAGACGAAAGCTTGCTTCCAGAGGGAGATTTGGCTCAGTCCTAGACCAAATCTGCCTCTGAGAAGGTTAACCCAAGCAGTGAACTAGAGGCAGAGAGTTCCAAGACAAAGTATGATGCGCCTAAGCCGAAGAAGCCAAAATATTTGGCTCATACTCTAACCACTCAAGTCTCTCAACATGTCAGGCCAAGCACTCGTGTGAAGACAGTGTTTGGAAGAGGAGGAAAAAAGCTTGGAGAGAAGGCGGTTGAGGTGGATTTTGTTGATGATGAGATCCACAGTGAGAACTCACCTGTCCATGAAGACTCTAAGAAGAGGAAGCGAGATGCTGAAGAGCAAGAAAGCTCTAGAGCCAAGCAGAGTGATGACGAGCCAAATGACAGTGATAAAGAGGAGAGTTCTGATGATGGCAATGAAAGCGAGAAGGAATTAGAGAAAGATGAAGATGAGGATAACAGTGATGAGGATGAGGACAAGGATGAAGAAGATGATGAAGTGTAACGCCCCGGATTTTCATAATTTGATTTTTCTCGGAATTTTCGAAATTTTTATTCCTATTTTGCCCTTGAGGAATTTCCGGATTTTTGGACAAGGAAATAAATTATTTTACCTTGGTTATAAGGGAATTAAGTTGATGGTATGACGGGTTCGGCTTTCGTTGGAGTTTAATTGGGTTTCGGGGTTGAGAATTAAGTTTTGAAGTAGTTTCCCCGAAACTACGTCGTTTTGGAACTGTTCAAAAAAAAAAAAAAAAAA
>JAKUCV010004801.1:139013-167037 GCA_028386065.3 Turnera subulata | reverse complement strand
TGTAAGAATATTTCCTTTTATGTGGCCCATATAATATTGTGTTTTATTTAATGACGTGGCAAAATCCTATTGGTCAACTATTAGGGTTTTCTAATAGACACTTGATGGGGTGTATAAATACAATATTATGGAATAGGTCCTCTCTCTCCAGTCGCTTAACGTTCTGTTATACCATCTGACAAACGTTAGAAAGAAAGACAAAGGCAAGAGAGAGAAATCTATTCCTCATGAAGGCATCAAGACAAATCAAGAGGAGATCAACAGAATTTAGAAGACAACATAATCGATTTACCAGGTATGTCTTCAACCTTATATTATTAGTGGGAGATAGTTAGTTCTAAGATCTAATGGATATTATGTTAATGTTTGAATTAGGAATTAAATTATTGTTTCTTGATTCCTTATTATTATGATTGTTCATGTTAATTATCTAACATATAAAGCATCAAGGTCTCGGATTCGAGTCTCACTCTCCTCGACTAGTATCAAAAAAAGGACTAACGAGGAGTCATCTGTAAATTCGGAATTTATCACATAATGTGTGGAGTCCTTGGTTTATAATTTTCTTTTCTTGGGATATTATAAGTTAGCTTGGCAGGCCAGTCTACTGTGCTAATTTTATGTTGTAACCAAGGTTTTGAAAACCGGACCGACCATTGAACCGGCGAAGGGGATGTTCAAGTTCAACCGGGGTTCAACCGTTTTATTAAAATATATTAATTTTTTAAGAAAACGGTCAAAATATATTCATTATAATAATTTTATGGTCAAAATTGAAGTCATTCTCAATATATACTAAAACTTATGTAAAGAAAACACTAATTTGTAATAGTTTAGTTAGTTAATGATTTTAAATATTGTTAGGAGGTCAAGGGTTCAAGTCTTATTCTCACCATTTTTAAAACTTTTAAATGAAAAAAAGAGGTTCAACCGGTAAAAACCGGCCGATTCGATAAAAACCGTAAAAACCGGCCGGTTCAAAACGGTTGTGTAACAGGGGGTTTTTTTCCAGTGAACCAGACCGAGACTTTGCTGAAAAGGCGGTTGAACCGGGTTAACCGGACGAACCGGTCCGGTTTTGATAACCTTGGTTGTAACGCGGTAAAAACAGTTGCTGATCAGTTGTTTTCAAGGATCGCTTTTTTGTTTTTGTTTTTCAACCCCGAAAGTTGCTTTTCATTTTTCAATAGGGTATTGACATTACACGACACGGACGACGACCTTATATATACTTGCTAGGAAACAAACAACTATATCTATGTGACGTTGAGCCATCAAAGTTATCTAGAGATGCAACCTTTGATAATGATATGCAGATTCTTTTACTTGTGCAATAGGCAATTTCTACGCTCAAATTAGAAACTCTCGACTCCGCGTATATGTCCGTGATACGCGAAGCGTTAATATTGTCAAAGTTGATTGTAATTATGAATTGATATTTCGTCCATTAGCTAGTGTGGATATGATTATATGATTGGAGAATTACAAGCCAGAGGACCTCATTTTGATAGTTATCCCAGCAATTGTACGCTGATTGATGACCAATCTTCTCATCGTTTTCACTTTTTCACACTTAGACTTGGGTTAGATTCTTCTGTTTCAGACATATCAGAGATCGAGCAGTACGATGTAACATATGTCAAGTGTGGAGCCATGAATTTGTGTCATCCCCCAGGGAAGTGTTGAGGAAAAAGAGCATCCATATAACTGCAATGTGTTTACTTCTCTTGGTGTTTACATATAGAACGTCACTTTCTTATCTAGAGTACTACTCTTGCGTGCTTAGATTGCCCAAAAAGAACGTACACTACCCAAAGAGTTGATGAGGGGTTACTATCTTACGCGGAAATATTGACATTTTGAGTGGGGAAGAATCTTGCTCAATTAGAATACCAAAAAAAAAAAGAATCTTGCTCAATTATGGGAATGTTACATGCATCTTCTTGTGATTATTCATCGAAACAATAAATCACTTTCCTATCAAAAACTTAAATGGTAAGTTTTCAGCTGCACTTAGCCTCCCAATTAATGTCAATGGACTTGGATGGATGGGTAATAAAGGAAAACTCTATATTATTCAAGGTGAATATTCTCAGTATAATATAACCAATCAAGGTTTTCCTCTTTTCAATAAAAGGAGTTTACATTTACATAAATTCAATAGAGCGGCTGAAGGGTCTTAATACATTTAAATAAGAATCTAGAGGTTCTTCTAATATACGGAATGCTTCTTCTAAAGGCTAAGGCCTATTTTTGTTAGAATGTCGACCATGAAATGCTTCTAATGCAGTCCGTTAGTAGTACTTGTTTATGGGAATGGATTTCCTTATTTTTTTCTATTTTAAAAGTCACATATTAAATATTATATACAATGTAAACATGCCACACAAAACACCATGCAATTTCCCATATGTGCCTCTATTCCTTAATTAAGTAATTAAGTTGGAAGGCCTTTTGTTCTCGCCGGCAAATAGTCATTGCTTACTGAATCTAAAACGGTGTTTGAGGGTGTTTGAAGCTCTTTCTGGACTGAGTATTAATTTCTTTAAGAGTAGTGTTGTCGGCATTAGACTTAGACACAATCAGGTTGCGGAGCTCGCAGCTATGCTTCATAGTCGTGCTGCTCACTTCCCTTTCACTTATCTCGGCTATCCCCTGGGAGCCAACATGGGTAGGACTGCTGCTTGGAAATCCATGATTGATAAGTTTTCTTCTAAGCTAAAGGCCTAGAAAGGAAAACATCTATCTGTTGGTGGCCGGGTGACACTCATAAAATCTGTTTTGAGTGGCCTTCCAATTTACTTCATGTCACTGTATCGAATTCCTATTGGTGTTGCCAAAAAGCTTATTTCTATACAACGGAACTTCTTCTGGAATGGCTTCGATGAGACGAAGAAGGCGTGTCTGGTGGCATGGAAGCTCATTTCAGTGCCAAAGGATTGTGGAGGTATGGGCATTATGGACATTCAAGTGATGAATCAATGCTTACTGTACAAGTGGCTATGGAATTTCACTAAACAAGATAACAAGGTTTGGAAAGATCTGATTATGTGTAAGTGCTCTCTACCTTCATCTACTTTAAATCCAACTTTCAACCTAAACAAAGCCTCCCCTGTATGGCGTGATATCGTGCGTGCGGCTGATGGATTTGGGGTGAATAATTGCTCCTTGCAAAGTGGAGCCCGGATTCAGGTTGGCAATGGCCGGGGTGCCTTATTTTGGATGGATAATTGGTCTGGAAATGGGATTTTCAAGTTGCTTTTTCCTAGATTGTTTTCAATCAGCACTTCAGCTGACTTATTGGTGGCCGATTGTGTTCAGATAACTGCAAATCAATCTAGATGGATGACTTCTTGGCGGAGGCAACTGCTGCAGTGGGAGTGTGAGGAATTGGAAGCTCTTTCATTGTTAGTGCCTACTGCGAATTTGCAGGATGAAAAGGTTGATAGCTGGTGGTGGATGCACGATAATAAAGGGGAATACTCGGTTTCCAACGGTAGGAAATACCTGATAATGCAGAAAGGTATCTCCTGCTGCAAACCTTTTATTTGGTTTGCTCTAGTTCCATACAAGATTGAATGTTGGCTTTGGTTGGCTTTGAACAATGGTATCCCAATAAAGGACGTGCTCAGATATAGAGGTATTATCACATTAGCGGATTCCATGTGTCCTCTTTGTTCGCGATGTTTTGAATCTCGCGACCATCTTCTGCTGCTGTGTCCATTCTCATGGCGTGTTTGGTCTAAAGTTTGTAGGTGGTGGGGAGTCGTATGGTCTATACCTGCAACACTAGAGGACTTCCTATTGCAATGGACTTTTCTCTCGCAGCATAACTGCAGTCGCGCCTTCTGGTGGATGATAGCCTCAGCTGTACTTTGGTCTCTTTGGCTAGAAAGGAACAAGAGGATTTTTAACAAGGTAACGGCTGATATTGATAGAGTGGTGGATCTTGCATTGGTCAATGTGACATTGTGGATCAAGGCCATGTGCAATGAGTTTCCAGTGAGCACCTCCTCTGTTTTATTTAACGCAGAATTCATCAAAAGATGGAAGGCTCCTCGTCGTAACTTTAATCTACTTCAATCTGCACCTTAGGCCCCTGTTTGGTAATGTATTTTGAGTATGTTTGACAGTGCTGTTAGGCTCAGTCTATGTAGAGTTTGGCTCATGTACTGTCGTTGATTTATGTAACTACTTTGTATATATTGAGCAATGAATAAAGTCCCGTTAGCATCAAAAAAAAAATTAAGTTGGAGGGCATAAGGCCGGGCCAGTGTTTTAAGTTTTCACTGCCAACATATACCTTCCTCAAAAAAAAAAAAAAATTATATGGCGCACAAAGATATAATAGCGGGAGACGTAATTGTAAAATATGCCATGTTTGAATTATATTTGTTTAAATTTGCTATCACATTTCTTCTTAATTTGTTTTAATAACCATCCAGCTAGGTGGCATAAGATTAATCGTAAACATAGTGAAAGGCAACTTTGTTTATGACAGTCGGTTGGTGTAAGATACATAGGCCGGAGAGTGACCCTTTCAAAGTGCTGCTTTCTTGGAAGATTAATTCTTGACTTGTGATTAAATCAACACGTTTTAGTTTCCATTTTAGGAAACTAGCCACACAGTCCACAGATATGAGACAAGGGATTGTCGAAATCAACAGGCAAAAACATCATAGTCGATGAAGGAAAAACATAAACTAATAAGATTCTGCTTCCAAAATGATGGCAATGCTAACTTTGTATACAGCAATTGCATGTGACATTTTATATCAAGCAATTCTAGCCAAATACTACGGCCAAGTTTGGTTGTTTATCTAAATAACAACACGGTTGCATTCTTTGTGCACGTATATTCTTATATCTACATTGGGCTACACATCAACTACTCTCTATTCCACCATTGTTTAACTCCCAATGAATGAAAGAAAGCTAACTTAATATTGCCAAGAACTAAATTTCTCAAGAAACTTAAAAACAATTGATGTTGCCGGCCGTAATGTTGCAAACAATTAATATTTTTTAGAAGTTGAAATTGTCTTTCTCTATATACATCTGTCACATGCATTCTATCCAATCCAAAGCACATTTCAACCAACCAAATACGATAAAGCTAAGACTCTTTGGAAGTTTGCAAGTAGAAGAACCAATCAAATATATATGTGGTTGCCATGCATGTCAAGGTATTCAAATTTAAAATATATATATATACTTTTCAACAAAAAAAATTATAATCCTATCTTTTTCATTCTTGAGATTACCACTTTTTAAAACTTATTCTGACTGGTTCCAACAGAGAAAGATTAGTTATGGACGGAGTATTAATCTAAAACAGAGCAACATATATACCAGAATTGTCTATTGTCATTGTGTGGTCTGGGACACACTCATTAAAGAATATCCATTGTTAATATTAATTAGTATATCAGAATCATGATTGATGACCTATACCTAAACTGTCTACTATTGTGTCTGATTTCCAAGTGCTTGATCGGAATTTGATGTGCAGGTTGGTTTTAGGTTCTAAAACCAAGAAATTAACAAATGTGGTAAAATTATAGGTTATTTCGAAATAATGCGTATTCTTTGCATGATTAATGGTTACCGAACTAATACCAATAGAGAACTTTAGGGACCCTCTTCCAAGAGGAGAAGATTATTGGTGCTGAAATCTTGGAGAAAGTTTTTTCCGTATGGTAGTGTACATAGAAATATTATTGCTACCTTAGAGACCCAAAACTAATATTATATGAGCAGTCCACATAAAACTACGCAACGTATCTTGGGAAAAATATATATATATGGTAGTAATAGTATTGTATACTCTTGGGGCACAAGAAGCACTGATAGTCAACTGATGAAATCGTATTAGTCTGCGCTGAAAAGTCAAAGTCCGTATATAGGCTATATTTTGACTTGCATATAGCATACGAAATCGTGTGCATATACGTATTAACAACTCCCCTTTGGTCATAAGCAACCACTTTCTAGATATGCAAATTTAAATCAAATAAGTTATCACTAGCAGATATTTTTTAAAAAAATTAATAACAAATAAGTTATCATTAACTAGCGAATGTTACAAATGGGACAAGTCATGTATAACCAAGTTGATCAAATGTTTATGGCTCACATTCAACCTTATGTTTCGACCAGAAAACAAATACATGGACATGCAGCAAGCAGCCACTATACTTTTCTAGCAAGGAAATTTAAAGCTGTTCTAGCATGATAGCAACGTTTATACTTCTTTGGTATCAATCAATTTTTCATAATTATTATTGGACAATGAAACTTACAAGTCACTTCAAGCTCAAGTTTTGCAAATGAAAAATTCATAAAGATGTCTAAAAATGTCATCATAAGCAATATTTATAGCATCCATCAACGCATAGCATTAAAGAAAATGCTAAAAATTCCACTTATCCACCACAACTATAGATGATGATCCGGGTCAGGATCTGGTTAGTGAATGAGCAACAAAAAAATATACCATAGATAACATTTTTAAAAATAAGGTGCCAAAAAGATTCATAAAATTTAATTGTGCTCCGATCGATCTCGAGCCGTCAAGCTTGTTGATGACATCCTTTCTTATGTCAATTAGATTACTTAATCATGAACTTAACAAAGTCATAATCATGGCCGTCCTAGCTAGACTTTGCCCATGACATATGTGATTAGGTAATGTTTCTAGTTTTGACAAGTGAATGTATATATAAGCCCCACACCGAATATATATTGGCCAAAAATAGCTTCAAGAATCCAGTAAATATTGTATAACATGCAGAAATGTCAAATAACTACAATTGCTTTGCTTACCTATGCAAGACTGAAAAACTGAGAAGAGGCAGCCCGAGATTAATTGGTTTATTATTCTATGCATTTACCTCTTAATTAAGATTTTGACCTAATCGCCTAAGCAATGATCTAATTGCGTTTCACTTTCAAGCTGAAAGGAAGCAAGACAAAATTGAAAACCTATTTTCCCGTAACGACAGTCACATACATACCAGCTGATCTCTGCATATCACTGAGAAAATGATTTCCTAGCTAGAAAGTGAATTGCCTTCATAATTAATCATGACTCGGTACGCTCCATTGTAATTAATTAGCTTAATTTAATGAATTATCAACTAAGTCTCCCCAGCTATCATTAGATCAGATAACATGCAAATTAACATATATAAATATTCATAATTAGGTACACATATGAGGACAATTGCTAAGGTTATTAGAGGAAAACGATTGCAGCAGAAACCAACCCCACGAGTGGGAATATATGAATTTTATGGCCGGCTTGTCGCACTTTTGCCAGGACAGGAGTCCTAGTCTTCTCTACTGGTAATAATTGAAAAATGAGAAAGGGATGTTATTTTTTGAATCACGAGCAGCCTAAAAAAATGTGTAAAATCTGCAAAACTCCATTAAACCATCTAGAAAAACTAGAATATATGCTAGCCAAAAGAAATAGAGAGGAGTATAAAGTATTCACATTGTATTCATCGCGAGTACACAATTACGTAAACTCTCCCCCGGAAACTTCAACAAAATATGTTGCATAAAGTACAGCTAAAACAACATTTTCCGGTTGTCTCTTTTTGATTACTTGACAAAAGTTATGTGCGCGACAGCAAAAGTAATAAAGTGGAAGAAGGAGTCCATGGGAGTTCTTTTAGTATAATTCTAGAACAAGTCTACGTAGTAGCTGGCCCTTACAGTCATAAACTAAAATTAATTAGCAGAAGTAAAGACAAGCAAATTAACTTGATGCCAATGTTATGTTTTTAGAAAATGAAGCTCACATACCTTCTTTTGTTTTTGGTTAGGACTTAGGACCACAAGCTAGTCCCAGTATAAAATGAATATATTCTGAGTTCTCGGGAAGGTGAACAGAGAATGAAAACCATTAGAGGCAACGGGTGGTTGCATTAATATTTGTAGTTAACCTATTATTATGGATGTTGCTTGGGAATCTTTGAACAATTAAGGAAATTAAGATTTCTATATGTAAAGAAATAAATGAAACAATTACAGACAAGAATCCTTTCACTCAAATTAAAATTGGTGTTTAACAAAGATTAAGAAAAGGGCCGTTAAAACAACCTAGCTAGATATTCCATAGAACTAAAGAAATGAAATTCTTAATAAATGAGAAAAGGATATTTTATTTTCACACTGCGAAGAAACATTATTCACATGATAAACAGTAAGTGCAAGATAGCTGCTTTTCTTGTTTACGTGGTAATAAGCAATTTACAACTGGACGCAAAAGATCGCAATCAAATTCAACCTAAAAGTAAAACTACATATAGTAAAAAAAAGCAGCAGAAGAATAATCAAATCAAACACTTTTTAAAAAATTGAACAAAACAAAGCTCTCTTTGACCCACTAAAGCAACCAACGAGAGATTGAGTAGTTTCATGCCCACTTTCCTCCAGGTTTGACGCCAAAATCATCACCAGAAGCAACAGCAGCGTTAGGCCTCTCTTTTTGGTAAACGTGATACAAATTTAATAATGATAGTGGTAATAAGAAACTCCCATGAAAACAAGCAAAAGGTCATCCCAAAAAAACGAATAATAAAAAAAACGCGTAAGACTCTAAAAAGACAGAGTCAACATTTTTCTCCCTAGTTTTAACCCACCCAGATCCTTGCCTTTTTCTGCTTTCGTATCTTCCTAAACTCTCTTTCCTTCGTCTATAAATACCCCATATCACATCCACTTTCCTCACTTGTCTATGCCCTACAAAACATCACACAACAACACAACACAATCTACTACTCCTCAAGTTATTACATCCACACAATTTCTCTCTACTCAACTAAACACATTGAGTATTAAACTGACAAACATAAGCAGACTTCGATGCCAAGAAAAGGAATGAGGAGCATTTTCTTCAAAGCAAGCTCTCCATCGAGCACACCGCCGCCGGCGACCCAGCCGCGCCACACTTTCTCCGATACATTAATGGATGAGAACATAGAGAACGCAAGGTCCCTCATCTTCAAGTGGGACGCTTCTGATCCATCCACCTACTGCAACACCACCTCCCTCTTCTCTTCTGACAACCGCGCAGAGGCGAAGGAGTACTTGAACGCCATCACCGCCCTGCAATCCGCCATGCAGCATTACATCTCCGGCGACTCCTCCTCCTCCTCCGAGAAGCTCATCTTCGCCCAACACCTCATGCAGATCGCCATGAAGAGACTGGAGAAGGAGTTCTACCAAATCTTGAAATCCAACCGCCAGTATCTCGACCCGGAATCCGTCTCCACCTCCTCCGTCCGGTCGAGATCGAGCGTCACCAGCCTGAGCTCCAGCGCGGTTACCTCCGACGCGGAGGACGACCAGTCCGACGACGAGTCCCCCTCGAGGGAGGTGGAGTCGGTTTCTGAAGTGGAGCGGGCGTCCATCCTCGCCATGGACGACCTCAAAGCCATCGCCGATTGCATGATCGGCGCCGGCTACGCCAAAGAATGTGTAAAGATATACAAGATCATCAGGAAATCCATCGTCGACGAGGCTTTGTACCATTTAGGTATTGAAAGATTACTCACTTCTAGCCAGATACAGAAAATGGACTGGGAAGTATTGGAGATTAAAGTGAAGAGCTGGCTAAACGCGATCAAAGTCTCGGTGAAGACACTCTTTTACGGGGAGAGGGTGCTTTGTGATTACGTGTTTGCTTCTTCTCCTTCCATAAGAGAATCTTGCTTCACCGAAATCACCCAAGAAGGCGCATTATCTTTGTTCCTGTTCGCCGAGAATGTGGCCAAGACGAAGAGGATACCGGAGAAACTGTTCAAGGTGCTTGATCTTTACGAGGCCATCTCCGATCTCTGGCCGGAGATTGAGACCATCTTCAGCTTCGAGTCTACTTCCTCCGTCAAGACACAGGCAATCAACTCTCTCGTCAAGCTCGGCGACGCCGTGAGAGGAATCCTGATAGAGTTCGAATCCGCTATCCAGAAGGACAACTCCCGGACGCCCGTCCCCGGCGGCGGAATCCACCCCCTCACCCGCTATGTCATGAACTACATCTCCTTCCTCTGCGACTACAACGGGATCCTCGTTGACATACTCGCTGACTGGCCTCTCCCGGTGCCGTCTCGGTTGCCGGAATCTTACTTTGACAGTCCTCCAGTCTCCGCCGAGGAAGATGAGCTCACCTCCGCCTTGGCGGCCAGGTTGGCTTGGCTGGTCCTGGTCTTGCTTTGCAAGCTCGACGGGAAAGCCGAGCTGTACAAAGACGTGGCTCTCTCTTATCTTTTTCTAGCGAACAATCTCCAGTACGTAGTGAACAAAGCCAAGAAATCTAACATGAAGTTCCTCCTCGGAGAAGATTGGATAGCCAAGCACGAAGCCAAGGTGAGGCAGTACGCCGCCAACTACGAGCGGATGGGGTGGAGCAAGGTCTTTGAAGCTTTGCCGGTGAATAACAACAGGGCGGAGATGACGGCGAGCCAGGTGGCGGATGTTTTCAAGAGGTTTAACTCCGCCTTCGAGGAGGCGTACAAGAGGCAGAGCTCCTGGGTTGTGCAGGATACCAAGTTAAGGGAAGATATTAAAGTTTCGGTGGCGAAGAAGGTTGGCCCTGTTTACGGGGAGTTTTACCGGCGGTTTAGGGCGGTGGTGGCGGGCAGGGAAGGAGTTGTCAGGTTTGCCCCTGATGATCTGGGGAATTACATGTCGGATCTGCTTCATGGGACCGGTGGTCCAGGGAGTGTCTCGTCCACTCATTCTTCCACGTCATCGGCTTCTGGACACACTCGACGTGGCGGCAGGAGCCGTTGATTCGTATTCTTTGACTCTCTCATCTATTGGCTGATGAGATTCCATGGCCGGCCAATAGTGATTTTTTTTTGTTTTTATCGAGGCTCGTGTTTATTGTGCAGATATTGTACATAAAAAATTGAATGATGCAAATAAAACGACATATTATGAGGCATGTAAATCATTTTGTTTTGTTTTTCCCGGTGACGGATTTTTTGTAGGTGCACAGAAATATTCGCACAATCAGATTCTTTCATTTTTTTTAATAATACTAATTATTAGTATATTATTTCAATACAAACAATGTGCTTTGGGTTTGTTTTGAAGGTCTCTGTTATGGTTGGTCTTGAGATTAGGGAAGGAATGTGATGAATTAAATACTTGGTTTGGTTCCATATATAATCATGATTTACTAATGATGCATTGCTGTTATTTTAATGTCTTCAGTTAGTAAAATTCTAGAAACTGATTCTTAAGTCAGAAGGTAGCATGTCAAATTGACTAAGTTTATAAAATATTCCTTATTGTAGCTTTTAATTCAAAGAAAACTCAGATCTTAATTTGGACCAGTGTTTATTTATTAAAAGAATTGAACAAGTAATTGAAAGAAATCCCACAGTTGAATCTTGGATTATCAGAATCCTCCCTTTACCGCAACCTCTAAACAGAAGTTTAATTCCTCCATCTGGCGCTAAGATTTGGTCCTTGCTGCAATTTTTTATTCTTAATTATGTTTGAATTATTAATGAGATGTAGAACACTAGAAGGAATCAACTCCTCTTTTTTTTTTTTTTTCTCCAAATGAGAAATTAATTTCATTGAAACAGAATCAAGATATACACAAATGAAGATTCCGCGTATAGTCATGTAAAGCCAGTCCTGACATTACTAGGCACCCTACCAGTCAATCTTTTCTTTTCAATCGTATACCTTTAAGATGTCATAGAAAGAATGTCAACTTTATCGCTGGTGATGCCACCAATTCCCAGTGATCTTACTTCTTCTGCGTACCCGTGCTCCCTGGGTCCGTTTCATATATAATAACTACACATCAAACAACCTTGAACCCGGGAGCTTTTGGTATCATCATCATCATCAAGAACCATGCTTTATTCTTCTTCTTCAATTTCTTGTAAAACTGTTGATATCACCCTTGTTCCGGGAAACCAAAGAATATGTGCCCTCTCAAAGTTGCCAACTTTGCACTTGAAACCACACATGAAGAAGCCGGTTCTATGTTCTTTTCACACCCAAAACAATCCCAACGCGAGAAACAAGCCTGCAAAACCCCAAGGCTCATGCTTTTGGTCCCGTGTCAGTGAACCCAACTCAGGTTTCTCCTGACAATGTAAAGATAAGCAGCAGCAGCAGGAAATATGAAGAGAGGAAAAGTCAAGGACAAGAGGGTGGCCAACAGATGGTGGTTCTGTGTGGGGTTGGGTATTGGGCGCAGGGTTTTAGGTGCTTTCCATGGCTTGCCCTCAATTTCCATTTGGCGCATTATCTTAGCTTGCACCCATCAACATTGCAGCTCTTGCAGCACTCTGCTAACCTTCCTTTTGTCGTCAAGCCTCTTTTTGGTTTTTGTCTAATAAGATGTCAACACAATAATATTCTTCCGGGAGTTCATTTCCATTTTCAGATAAGCAGTGCATGGAACACCCCCCAAAGAGCCCCTCATAGTTTCTCTGACCAGAAGAGTGGAGTTGCATGGAGTGTCCAAAACTAATCCAAGTGTCTGCAACTGGATTGGAATTATCAGTAACACCAATAAAGTCCTCTCTTCTATGGGCCTTATAATTGAGAATATCCTTCACGAGATGTTTACTAATATGCTTAGTTGCTGTTGCTATTGTGAGACACGGGTTAATGCCAATAGAACATGGAATCACGGAAGCATCGCAAACATATAGGCCCTGGTGTACAGTGGACGGATTTTTTGAGTGAAAAACCTGACCTTTGTGGCTGCACACACCTCCTGAAGAATCTGGTGATGCATTGCATCCACCTAAAAGATGAACAGAAGTGCTCCTGTATCTAGACATGAAAAGGATTCCTCCTAACTTCTTCGTCAGCTTTTGAAATGCTTCAACCTTCCGTGGAAGTAGAGGATCATGAGGTGGCCTGAAGCAGATTTTGTTTGAGCTTTTATTGAATGTAATTTTACCATCACTCTTGTCATATCCCATTGCATTGAGAACCATTGCTTGGCATGATTTTAGCCAACAAGAAAAGCGAAAACATTGGACTAGAAGAAAAATGATAAGAGAGATTTTAGTATCCACACTAAAAAAGTATCCCAACTGTTTCGTTTTACATTTTCCAATCTCAGAATAAGAAGAAAATTCTTTTTTTAAAAAAAGTCCAAAAGAGAGCTCACTGTGCGATGGCATTATGTGCGAGTGAAGGAATTGGTGTAGGCCAATCTGGTATTACAAACCGAATGACGTTATTCGGTACCCCAAACTCAGCAGCCCCTAATGGCTTCACTTGTTTAGTCTGGAAATTGCAAGACAGAATCCGAGAAGGTGGGCGGCGGCCACCTCCTGACCAATCGCCGTCATGTTCAAAGTAGACAATATCCTCATCATTCGGGTCTAAAGCCAAAATCTGTACACTTGGCCCCTTGTCGTCGTTAAATATCTCATCCCGTAAAGGGTCATCGGGAGCCATGACGAGATCTTTAAACAAGATGTCATTCTTCAAGCTCCATTCTCCTTTCTCAAAGTCCTCCAGCTCCCAAACCGCGAAATATCCAGTGCCTCTACCGAGGACAGCATTGGAATAGCACATCTGTTCCAATAATCGTAAAGATCCATGGCAAACCCCAAGGACCACATTATTCCGGTTAGGTTTCTTAATTATATGGCATCCCTCCGGGTCAAATGGTTTGTAAGCCACAATGGCGTCACCCAGTTTATTTTCAACATACAATATGCCATTCAGGGAAACCATATTCTGGGTGGTTATGCGAGGAGAAAGACCATACCAGAAGTTGAATTTCATGTTGGATGGATGTGATACCTCCTTTGCATCCCATTTGTTTGTCACCGAAGAAAATATCTCCGCTACGAAAGAACTTGCCCATCCCCACATGCACCCTTTGTTTCTAGGCCTTTTTCCAGCTCCAGCTCCAGGATGTATTCGCACCACACTGTAATTGTTCTCATCACACACCAAACCTACGGCGACGTCCTCCGAGAAGTGGTAATTGGTAGGGGAAGGTGGGAGAGCGACCCACTGCCTGGTGAGAGGGTTGCATAAGTAATACTCTCTCTGCTTCATATCCATTGGGTGGGTTGAGTGACACAAGAGCAAGTCATTGCAAGAGGCGGAGATGCAAACATGGGCTCTTCTTCCTCTCCCTTTCCTTCCACGGCTGAAACAAGGCAGGAACCCTAGGTTGAATCTTTTTGATTGGAAGAGTGGATGGTTGGAACCTACGTTGATAATGCGATGGTCCCATCCACCGATTGGCATTCCAAAGTTGGCGATGAGGGTCATGGGCAGTGGCTCTGTAGAATTGGGATGAAGGACTTTATGGAGTTCCTTCCACAGCTTGACAAAGATGGTGCTAGAGATCAAAGATCGCCATCTCTTAGACACCAATCTATATCGGATGGCAAGTTTCCAAGTAGGGATTCCTCGAATAAGGATTTCAATCAACAAAGCATCATCTATATCATCCATAGAAGAAGAAGAAGAAGAAGAAGAAGATAACACGACCAGCTGGCGATCTCCGTCGTAATTTTTTCTTCTTTTTGATGCAATTGTCTCCATCGTATGATTAATGGCCTTGACAACAAACCCTAATAAAGATCACTTGATTGTGCACAGAGCAGTATGAGTTGAGGTGATGAATATAAATACCAATTACAACGAAAGAGTTGTAAGTCGGCGAGAGTGCTGGAAAAAAGAAAGTCGGTTCTTTTCTTTCTTCTACAGGCTTGATCAATGTCGATGACTACAGGTACATGGCAGAGTGCAGTGCATCTTTGGACCATTTCCTTATTATATACCAAACAAAAGCCCAAAGGAACAAACCAGATCAGGATCTTTATTTAAAGAAGAGTGGGCTTCAAAGAAGGCTTTAGGTTCTTTCCACCGACTTCCTCATTTTATTCCCCAACAAAATTTTAATTGCAGAGGTATAGCCTAAGCAGTAAACCCCGGCCCAAGTTGTCTTTTCGGGCCCAGAGTTATTTTATCATAACTTTATTGGATTTTGTATGAAATGGGTTTTTCTTTTCTAAACACACCACAAGCGAACGACACGCATCCCGTATTCTGTCACCAAAAAACTGTGCTTGCTTCTTGCAGCTCTGTTTCTGGATAACCGATTTCGACCACCTGTCATTTCATGCACTGATTCATTGCACAAGAGGAGAGACTTGGATTTGATGCATATATCGAAAGTGAAGGTTCATGCGACATTTTGTTTTGGTATGTGAAAGATACCCAATTGTTCTTACTTGTTTAACCTTTTATTTTTGTTATTATTTGAAGATATATACCAATCCTGTTGATAAACAAAATCGAGAGAAAAGAAAAGAAATGATGGTAATTAAATTGATTCCCCCAACTAGCTATGACAAGGACATGTAATTAGGACTGAAGGTTAAATCAATTTTGACTACGACAATTGCATATACTTAGGGAGGAAACATGTGCTAGCTCAATTAATTTGAAATTGAAGCTTACCAGCACTAAACATAAAAATCTTAATCCACATGAACCTAACATGTACACATGAATATACACCCTTATTGAAGGTTACAAATCTTGTTTTGTAAGGAAAATTGGAACTCCCAAAATTTTGTCTGTACGTCCATATTTTTTCAACCTAATGGACTTTTATGTGAGTTTTTAAACAAGAAGCTTGGAGCCTGGAGGGTATTGGGATTCTTTTTTCTTTTTCTTCAAAACCTCGGACTCAAAAGCACTCTTTAAAACCTCTAGCATAATTGAGATTGTATTGACCGATTATTTCATCAAAAGAGATTTTCTCACACAAATTTTTTTTCTTTCTTTTTTCTTTTTGGATATGCCCATCTTTAGTAAGGGACATTAACACAACCTTAACTCGCCTAGATTAATAAGGATCGGGAAATAATAAGAAGCATACTGCAAGTTGGCACCTCTGATTTTTAAGGTGCTATATATGTTCTAATGCAAGCTTTGGTAATTAAAGCTAGCAAACTCCTAATCAGTTGATGTAACCTTACGGGCTAGGAAATTTCTTTTTTGATCATAACCGCACAACAACAGTAGCCATTAATTAAGGGAACTGGCATGTGATGATATGATAGAAATTGATTGTATACAAGTTTAACGATTATGCATATTTTTTTCCGGGGGACATGACAAGGAACAAGTGGATTTTTGGTCCTTATATTGTCCTCAATTTTGAAATGTCAGCCCTGTACTAAAATTTTATGGATTTTGGTCCTCGTACTATCTCAAATATATGGTTTTTGGTACTTCCGGCCACCAGGCGACCGTCGGAGACACATGTCACCATATTATTCGTCCATGTCTTCATGTGGGCCCCACCAACCAGGGTCGACCTGGGCATTGCGAACGGGTTGTGTTTCCAGTTGATCTGGATCGGTGGGGCCCACATGAAGATGTGAGCGAATAATATGGTGACACGTGTCTCCGACGGTCGTCCGGTAGCCGGAAGTACAAAAAACTATTTATTTGAGGTAGTACGAGGACCAAAATCCATAAAATTTTAGTATAGGGCTGACATTTCAAAATCGAGGGCAGTACAGGGACCAAAAATCTACTTGTTCCAGTATGATCCTTATTTAGTCAACTTAGTTATCTTATGGAGGACTAATTCTTTCTATTAATTGCTTCAACTAACTTAATGTTTTGTCCTGCTAATTTAATGACCGAAAATAATCGCTGTGTATGCTCTGGCGAAAATGATAGGGGATGCATTATATATTGTCTGTGCATTTCTACAGATAAGCCTCACACTTACTTCTGTGAGAATGACCCAAAATTTGCTAAAATTGTAGACCATACCAGGGATAGAGATTTGCTGCACTATTAGTTATTTACTCAATTTTGCATCTCCTAGCCCCCTTCTTCAATTCTTCTTCTCTCTTTCTTTTTTTTTTTTTTTTGGGATAGAATTCTTCTTCTTCTTCTTCCTTCATTAGTTTTACAGTGTTCATGCTTACAACTAGCTAGGGACGTCATTAATCAAATACAATCATTCTTGAGTGCTGGCCAAGACGGGATAAATCAGATAGTAGCAGACTTCATACATACTAACACATCAAAAGAAAGTGTAAACCTAATTATCTACATCAATCAACTACAGAACTCATATATAGAAATGTTGATATACGTACCAAATATATCACACTACCCTACATATTATACAAAACTTGAACATCATAATAATTTTGTAGTCACATAGCTAGGGATATAGACCCACGTCTGAATACAGTCATGATCTAGGTCCCATAACCATAAGCATTCAAGCTCTCTAACTTGCATGCAATTCGACATCGATCCACAACATGTAACCAATCAAATCCCGAGCTTACATTTATCCGTAGTTGTTGACTTGTTCAGCTTTTCCCATCATGAATTATTACCTTTGCAAGTGACTTTGATGAGCCAATTAAATTTGTGAAGCATTAAACCTAGCTAGCTTGGGTAGGGCTTCTTTGGCCTTGATCGATATGGGTCCAATCTTGACTCACAGGGAGGCAAATTCAACGTCTTGAACGACGAAGGAATACCTAACTATTTCGCCATATTAATTGATCCAACAAAGTCAAGCCATAAATGTAAGGCCGTAAAGTAATGCTTTCAAGATGCAAACCAAGCTAGAAGCTAAGCTTCACTATTAAGGCAGATATTTTATCACTATAATATGTAAGGTAGCTCTTGCCATTTGTCTTTTTAATTTGGTCAGACAAGTAATGTCATGCCACTGAAAGCAATTACTAACTGTCTCTTTGAAAAATCTCCTAATTAATTGTTGCTCGCTGTAATCACACGATGACCTGGAATGCCTGGAAAACTTTGAATTATAGAATTCTGCAGTTGATGATTAGTTCTTGTACAGTACCTGAGCAATACTACTGTTTACATGTCAATATCATACCAGTTGTCTTAAACTGAATTTGGGTATTACTAGTACGTAGCTTGCTATGTTAGTTCTGTGTCTAATTATCATGTCGATCCATATGGTTTGCGAGTTTTCACTTGATGAAGTGCATGCACTTTCTGTCTCTATATAGCATTTCATTTTTTTGTATCTTGTTTCAACCAACGAATTATGAATGTACATTGAATCACCGCATTTGTTTTTTAAGCTCATGGGCTATTTTTTAATAATACTAATAAGACCCGAACCTTCTCTCTATCCACCACGTCATCTTCCTTAAATGTGGGTTAAGCATTGGGTAAGCTACTAACTGTGAACTATAAAGGCCTCCCATTTGTGTACTTAGAAATTCTGAAAGGTTGAAGTCAGACCTTGCATGCTGACCCAAACTTGTTACATAGAACCCAACAAAAGAGATAATATATTCAAAACAGATTTGGATAGAGATTTTGATGGGGGTGACTGGAGTAGACTTAAGGATTTGAATTATGGCCGAAAGACTGCAAATTTAATTTGGAAGAGTAGTGAAAAAAAAATAAAAGAAGTAGACTTTTGCCTCCTCTGCTGCATGCCTAGCCATGGGTGTGGCTAGTTGAATTTGTAATAAAGAGTGATCACAAAAGTTATACACATCAGTTGGTGGGGGTTGAGAAATGCCAATGGGTCTTAAGCATTTTCACATGTCCAACTCACACATGGCGTCCCCTACTTTCTTATAAGTCTACCATTTCATGATTTGCCTTCCATGCTCAAAACAAAAAACACACAATAACTCTTCAACTCCCTACAGTCTCTCTTTCTTTTCCCCTCTACCCCCCTTCCTCTTTACCTAGCTAGCTCACCGGCCCTTTTCTTTCTTTCTCAAAATGGATGCTCTTATGGTATTGTACGCGTTCTTGATTTTCTGCCCCCTCTTCATGCTTTGGAGGTGGGTTGACGGGAAAAGAAACCAAGAATGCTACATTCTAGACTACGAGTGCTACAAGCCCACCGACGACAGGAAGCTAGACACTGAGTTCTGCGGCGAGATTATGAAGAGGAGCAAGAATCTTGGGCTAAGCGAGTACCAGTTTCTGTTGAAAGCCATTGTGAGCTCAGGCATTGGTGAGGAAACCTACGCCCCTAGGATCATGTTCGAGGGGAGGGAGGAGAATCCAACCCTAGCCGACAGCCTTTCAGAGATGGATGAGTTCTTCCGTGACAGCATCTCAAAGCTCTTGTCCAGGTCAGGCATTTCTCCTCAGGACATCGATGTACTTGTGGTCAATATCTCCATGCTCGCTTGTATGCCTTCCTTGCCCGCCAGGATCATAAACATGTACAAGATGAGGCATGACGTTAAGGTCTATAACCTCACCGGGATGGGTTGCAGTGCAAGCCTGATCTCCATCAACATTGCACAGAGCATCTTCAAGTCTTACAAGAATGTGAATGCCTTAGTTGTAACCTCAGAGTCCTTAAGTCCCAACTGGTACGCCGGCAACGACCGGTCAATGATTCTGGCCAACTGCCTGTTCCGTTCAGGTGGGTGTGCCATCCTTTTGTCCAACAAAACAGCCCTAAAGCACAAAGCCATGTTCAAGCTGAAGTGTCTTGTAAGAACCCACCATGGGGCTAGGGATGAGTCCTATGATTGCTGCTACCAGAAAGAAGATGAGCAAGGCCGAATGGGGTTTTACCTAGGCAAAACCCTACCAAAAGCAGCCACAAGAGCACTGGTGGACAACCTAAGAGAGATAGCACCCAAGATCTTGCCTTCCAGGGAGCTGCTCAGATATCTTATAGTCACAAACATCTGGAAATGGAGGCATGGGTCGGCTAAAGCAGGGACAACACCTAAGCCTGTGATCAACTTCAAGAGCGGTGTGGATCATTTCTGCATCCACACGGGCGGTAAGGCAGTGATAGATGGGATAGGGGTGAATCTTGATCTAACCCAGTATGATTTGGAGCCAGCCAGGATGACATTGCACAGATTTGGGAACACATCTGCAAGTAGCCTGTGGTATGTGCTGGCCTACATGGCGGCCAAGAAGAGATTAAAGAAGGGAGATAGGGTATTGATGATGAGCTTTGGTGCAGGCTTTAAATGCAACAGCTGTTTGTGGGAGGTGGTGAGAGACTTAGGGGATGCTGCTAATGTGTGGAATCATTGCATTGATAGCTACCCACCAACAACACTAGCCAACCCATTCATGGAGAAGTATGGGTGGATCAACGATGAAGATCCAGCAACCTTTGTTAAGGAAGATCATATCTGATCAGGTTTCTCTTAATTATATTCAAGGCCATGATCATAATATGTCTTTGTTTAACCATCATGAAAGAAACTATTCCCGTTTTTTTTTCTTTGTCTTTTTTTTTTTTGGTATTTTGGTTTTTTTCGGGGGGGTTAAAATTAGTTTGTACACTATATTCAAGTTGTTGTCATAATTGTTAAATCCAATTTTTGGATTTCATAGAGCAATAAGGTGTGCAGTTTACAGTGGTACAAGTCTGCTGTCCTCTTGGGGTACTTGGAGGGGCTGTCATTGTTATTTTTTTTCTTTTTCTTTCTTTATTGTCTCTCTAATTTTACAAACTGAATATGTTACTGTTCTGCTTCAGCTTCAGCTTTCCTGGAAATACAAATCCTTGCTTCTTCCTCTTCTTCTTTTTCTGCTTTTCTCTTGGGGTAAGAATTGCTTCCAATATTTTCAATTCAATGGAAGCAATTAAGAAATATGGAAAATATTTCTCAAAAAAAATTAAGGAAAATATGTTACAAAATGATTTTTTAAAAAATGGGAAAAAAAAAGGAAAAAAGAAGAAGCATTGCTTTTCTTTCTATCATCCTGGCGTCCCTTACACATGGTGGTGCACTTGGTTGTTAATTATTGTCAGAAAGAGAGCACTAATTGCAGCACCTGTAGGGACCCAAATGAACCAGAAACGCGTTCCTGCATTTTTCTGGTCTCTAACCATACAAATATTCTCAGCTAGCTAAAATCTAAAAGTCTTAATGGTGTCAATTAAAAGAAACTAAAACGAAGGTACAGAGTTTTTGAAATGTAGAGAACGAAACTGTAAGAAATAACTGATTGGATTGAACAAGAAACAGATCATCAGGCATGTTTCAAAATTTGAACCACAGCCCTGCGTAGAATCTAAAAGAAGTCTGTTTCTGTTATTGGGTCACTTTGTCAGAGTTTCATGCAATGGCACATCCATTTGAGTTACAAAGGATTCCCATGGTCCACATTCACAATATGTCCTGTTAAGAATGAGAGAGAAAATTTTTTATCTTTTAAATTAGGTTTCATTCTTATATACTACTTGTTACTAGTTTTTAAGTTGTGTTGCAACTGTAAGATGGACAAATTTTGTGATGTTCATGCTGTATTTTGTGGGTGTAATTAATTTTCTACGGAAAAAATAGTTCTTGAAGATACCACAGTTAGGCTATGCTAAAAATGTAACAAGCAGCTTTTTTGACTAGCTTTCAAGATAGCCTGGAAATAGAACCCAACCTCTTTCTGATCTATTCATTTATGAAGGCAAGGGAGATCTACAGCTAATGCCCTTCAATTTTGTGTCTACATATTAACACCAGTTACTATATCTTAATACTGGCATTAAGACGATACACTCTAAGGAAACAAAAAAGGAATAGAACTGGAAAAGAAAAATAAATCTAATATTGATGTATCTTGGATGAAGATGGGTACGCCCCCATTCTCTTACACAAAGATTAAATGCAACTAGGGGAACAAGAAATGCACTCGCATTCATGTACTTGTACTGTGAGATGCCACAAATGTTGTAGGATCTACATACATTGTACATATTTGTCTAAACTTGGTTTATAACTCAGTTATCAAGCGAAATTAGCTACACAAATATTGAGAATCAAAACATCAGATAGTGAGTTCCTATTAAGTCAAACAAAACTTAATTGTTTAACTCGTGAAACAATTGAATTCAAGACCTATTAATATCCATCTTAATTACAACATTTCACATCAAAATCAGTCATTAGAATGACATTGTACCTAATCTGAGGATGGGTTACGGTTTGTTAATTTGAAGCTGTGAATTGCAGCACCTACCATAAAATGCTTATAATTAACGCACCAAACAAGATTGTCAAGTGATAAATATATTGAAGTAACAATAACGCGTCTATCACTCAAATAATGAAACTGTTTATCATGGGCAAATGTTTTCTTTTTGGATACTAGAGACACGTACCATGCCTAACCCCCAGCTCATAATAATTCTGGAAATTTCGTAGGCTCAATGGTTATTAGTCTCGTAGTGTAAAATTCTATATTCGACCACATCACGCAATCAGTGCCACGACCCAAACCTGGATTCTTTAAATAGATAGGCAGGGTGCTAACCACTTGGCCACCAAATTTGATGTTATGGCAATAGTGTGCAGCTTTTCTATTTGAGAGTAAACTGCCTGTTTGTTTAGTAACCGGAGGACTTTTCTTTTTGTTTCAGTATTGGACTGAAAGTGAAAGCGATATTGAGCAAGACCACCTAACAAAATATAACACATCCACAACATAGACATAACAGCTTGCGCCAGCCCCATATTTCTTCATGATGACAGCAATAAATCATGAATATGGGGCTATATGGTTTTTTTCAGTTACCACTTGCTCCACATGAACCCAACTTTTGCCAATAAATACAGCAAACCTACATTGAACCTTTCTCTTCCATTCATTGGCAATCTTCAACACACCAACTATCACGGATCAAGTCGTTTCCCGCAAGTGGTGCTTTTTCTTTATCGAGCCACACCAACTCAGGGAAGTGGATGCGTTAATATTGGGCAGTATTGAACCAAAGTATATGATGATGAGTAAGAAATAGGGAGCAAATTGATTAAAGTTCATTACATCTGCTGCAATTTTTGGTTGACATTAATCATGCACCGGCCGTAGAGGGGACCTAATTTCTATCTTTTTCAATATCATAAAAACGTTTTTGAAAGTGTTCCCACGTATAAATGGCATTTTGCCGCTATCCAATTGATTTAATGCAATATGTTCATTTTTTTCCACAAGATAGAAACGTGAAAGCAAAAATCTTGGAGGGTGATTATTCGTTTTCGTATTAATTTGATATGTTGTAACCATTTATAAAAGTTAATTTGATTTTGCATTTAATGTGATTTAATTGTTAGAAAATATTGGTGTGTTAACATTTTTATATAACATGGATTGATGTACTTCTGTCAACCGATATTTCAACATTTGTGTTTTGGACAACTATGCCTTTCATTTTCTAATCTATTGTATAAAACTATCCCTATCCACTTTTTTTTAACTAGTATCTCTTTGTTCATACATTTAGAAAATGCAAGGAGTTTGTGTTCAAAGAAGTTTGAAATTGTTGATTGGGTCTTTCTTTACCTTTGCTATTTAACAGAGGGTTCTTATCGGTTCAAAGAGGGATAAAAAAAGAAGGTTATATCTATTAGTATTAATAGCAAGATTTAATTGATTCATCACAGTAATCCGTTGTCGTCCAGCGGTTAGGATATCTGGCTTTCACCCAGGAGACCCGGGTTCGATTCCCGGCAACGGAATTTTTGTCCCTAATAGGATTTTTTCTTTTCTTTTTTAGGGTTAACGGAGGAATTACAAAATTTAAATAAAGAAAAGTATGGAAGAAACATTTGTCGGAGACCTGAAGCTATATAATTTGCGGATACAGTACTAGTTTGTAATCGTTAATCACTGTGTGATGGTTATTTTGTAATTTTTTGCATAAAATCAATATATGATCCTGGTTTCAGACCAATAAAAAGAACAATGAGAATGATATTATTATCAATTTCCTATATAAAGACTGGCATAATGAGTTTTCTTTTTTTGTTGTCTAACAATTGAGCTAGTTAGAAAACTACGAGCCTTTGGTTAGGAAAATATCTAAATACATTTTATTAGCAAAATATCTACGTGCATTCTGTTATGTTATTGATTTCTTTGAAAAAGAAGGGTGCGTCTACAAAAAGCGACCAAATGAATTGTCTTAATCAAACTAAAGCTTGTGATCAAATATAATTAAAGAACCATATCGAATGTAGCACTCCTTACCCTAAATGTCAGCTAATTGGAAAAAGAAAGTTGATACTTGATAGGGTGTGCCATTTATTTTTGGATGTTGATCCTTGATCTATAAAATTAAAGATCGATAGGTACCCTATTGATTTCCTAATGAGCAGGTCTCTCTTATTTAAAAGGGGTTTAATGTCATGATATAAATAGTATTTGTTTTTTTATCAAAGATGTGACTGGTATTAATCAAGGACTCGAATGCTAGGACCAGTATTGATGCCCTTCCATTTTGCATAGATTTCGGTAATGAGAATAAGGCCACTAATAAACCCTAAAATGTATATACCTCTCACTTCACCTCATCTGGCTGATCATCACTAATTTTTTGCTAATTCCAAAAATTCCAGGGTATATGCGTTATATTAACGCAACCATATTACTATGCTGAAAATCTGGTATATATCCAATCCATCTATCTAACTACTACCACTATATAGAAAGAGAATTATGAACTAGTTTTATGCCATATAATAAAATTGTGTGTGTGTCTCTTCTGCTTATTGATGAATGTGGACATGTAATTTATTAATTATGCAGCTGAAAAGACCAAACATAGAAATAACATGAGAAAGTGAAAGAAATAGTGCTATGTTTGTTGATGTTAACATTTTCTTGGCATTTATGCTGAAATATATTGTTAAAAAATATAATAAGTTGGTAAATATCAGATCATATCAATCATGAATGTGGTGCTATATTTCTGGTTTTTAAGAATCATGTACTGCTATATTTGATGATTATACAAGCTTTGACGAATTTGCAACTTAGGCCACGTCGGTATTGTTGTAGTTCGTGGTTTATTATTATTTACTTGTTGTTAAAAAAATATGAAATAATCGACTACAGACATTTATAAAAAGAATAGAAAGTTATATTTTACTTGGTTATAAAACTATTCGATCTACAGTCACTCATGGTTAATAGTCAGACTACTAAACAGTACATTATCCTTCAAATAAGAGGTTGAATTCAATACTTCTCAAAAGAAAAAAAGAGGTTGAATTCAATATCTACCTAAAACATACAATAATTAAAAACTCACCTTAAAAGAAGAATCAAGTGAAAAGAGTAAACTTTCTCCAGGCTTGCCAAACACCTGTTGAGGCATGATTTGTTTTTGGTCAAATAAAAAGCATTATAAATATTTGTGGTTCTCATTTTGGATATGATTGGATAATTTTGTCAAGCCACATGCCACAATATTTTTTTCTTTTTGCCACAGGTATGCCTATATTTTGGGCATTATTTCTTTTGGGTCATAAATATTTTGGACATTATTTTATTTTGGGCATTACTGTTACGATATTAACAAGGGAGATGTCATGAAGAAAATCGAATATGTTTATTGAACTTTTTAAGGAGGATGTAGGTGGCCAGGTGAGGGTGCACTTGTGCATTTTTGAGTGATAGGCCCAAACATCAAAGAGGCTTTTTTATCAGACATGTGCTTTTTATGGAAGAACCCGCATGTGCTTATGTTGCCGGGCATTTAATTGCCGCCTCCTATACGGTGTCGTGTTTTAACTACCAATAATGTTATAATACATTACACAGAGCTAAAAAGACACACAGTACAAGTGAAAAAGGGAATATGTGGATTTTTGGTCCCTATACTCCACTCGATTTTGAAATGTCAGCCCTGTATCGATTTTTTATGGATTTTGGTTCTTGTACTACCCAAAAATATGGTTTTTGGTACTTCCGGCCGCCGGACGATCATCGGTGACACGTGTCACCATATTATTTGGCCACATCAACATATGGGACCCACCGACCTGGGTCGACCTTGGCTTCACCCGTATCAGTTGGAAAGATGACCCGAGGTCAGTGGGTCCCACATGATAATGTGGCTGAATAATATGGTGACACGTGTCACCGACGACCGTCGGGTGGCCGGAAGTACCGAAAACCATATTTTTGGGGTAGTACGAGGACTAAAATCCATAAAAAATCGATACAGAGCTGATATTTCAAAATTAAGGGGAGTACAGGGACCAAAAATCTACTTGTTCTCAGTGAAAAAGAGGTTTCGACAAAAAAAAAGTGAAAAAGAGGTGGGTTATTGACTTATTGTTAAGTTGTTTATTGCTTTCATTTGTATTAACGTAAACAATGACGGTCTTTACTCCATGAAATGAAATTCGTTGTTAATTGTCATAGACTCATAGGCTAGTGTATTGGTTTTTTTTTCTATTATTATTTATGTCATTTTATTTGTAACAGCCCGGGTAAAATTTGGATTTTTACCGGGACTGTAGAAGTCGTTTTACCGTGATTTACTGTTGAATTAATCTTGGGTAATTAATTCAAGGTAATTCGAGGGTCGTTTTTCGAAACCGAGAATTTTTCCGCGCTCGGGGGTATCTCTCTGACTAACCGAGCCTCGGTTCCCAGTTCCGAGACTTGGACGACGTTCAGGGGAATTAATCGGATTTTTCGAGCCCAAGTTGTATTTTTGGACTCGGGACGGGATTTGTCGGAAAGACGGGAGTATCCCTGCGTCTACGAGATCCCGACGCGAGAATCCGGACCGGTCGAATGAGGCTTGCCACGAGCCACTCTTCCTTCTCTTTCCTTCCTCTTCCTCTTCCCCGGTTACATTTCTTCTCCTCTTTCCCGGGTTTTCCTTCAGCCGCGCGGGTCCCACTTCTCTTCTATCTTTCTTTCTTTTCTTTCTTTTTTCTCCTTTTCTTTTCCTTCCCTTTTCTTTCTTTTCTCCTCTCTTTCTCCTTCAGCCGCCGAGCCCCGTGACCAGATGACCCTACCCCCACTTCCTTCCTTCCATTATTTTTCCTGTCTTCTTCCTCCCCCTCTCATTATTTCTTTGCATCCTCCTTTACACTGCCTCACTCTGCACCAAATTTTCCCGTACCTTTCCCCTGCAAATAAAACCTGTAAGTGAAAGGATTAAACAAAAACAAACACACACACAAACCGCCACACACCACCACCAAACCCGAGCACCCAACGCCGCCACCGGCCACCGTCCCCACCTCTCCCTCTCGCCGCGAAGCTACTGCAACCACCGCAGCAGCAACTGCTGCTCGCCACAGCCACTACGACGCCTCGATCCAGCAACACCATCTCTTCTTCTTCTTCCTCGCGTGAGCCGGCCACCATCCGACACCACAGCCGCGCCTGCCGTCGTCGTCAGCAAGCCCAGTCTTCTTGCTCGACGTGCACGCTGCAGCTGCTAACCGGAGGAAGCCGCCTCGTCGTCCTCGACGTTTTTTCTCTTTTCTTCCACGACCCACCACCCGGACCCGCCAGTGCCCCTGCCTCCCTCTGCCGCCATTGCCTCGTGTTAGTGCGCCTCCTCGTCTTGCCGCTCGCTCCCGTCCGCCACCGCACCGTCACCCGCGCCTTGTACCGTCGCCGGCCGCCGCCTGCGTCGTCAACCACGAAGATCCGTGTCAGTGGGGTGTAACCCGTTTGTGCAACCGGGTCGTGGATACGGGTTGGGTGGATCCGGCTGCTGTCTGGGCTCTAGCGCGCCTGGGCCTGATTGGTATGTTGGGCCTACTGTATGGGCTAAGTGTTTGGGCTGGTTGGGCTGCGGATATGGGCTGGTCCTGTGCGCGCCAAGGCTCTAGCTTGGGCCTTGGGCTGTGCTTGGACTTGGCCCAATCCAGAAATAAAAAAAAATAATAATAATAAATAATAATTCTGGAATATGTATATATATATTTAATTTACTGGAAATAAAACTAATTTGGAGATATATTTATACATATATTTTGAGGAAAATGATAAGTTTTAAGTATGGGTTATGGTAATATATATATATGTAATATACTAGAATTTATGGAAATACTTTTGGAAATATAAATATAGTATAAATAATTAATATTTCTTAAATCTATAATTATCTTGATATTATTATTACTTGTAAAAGTATTTTACCTTTGGAAAATATTTATATTTATAAATTCGTATTTATTTTCGTAAAATAAATTGTACGATTATATTTTATGGAATATGGTTTTCTTTAAAG
>JAKUCV010004801.1:3761-138624 GCA_028386065.3 Turnera subulata | reverse complement strand
ATCCCGGATTTGTGATATTGGGGTGTTGACCCCGGATTTGAGATATTGGGATGTTGATCCCGGATTTGAGATATGGGGATGTTGATCCCGGATTGTGGTGGGGCCTGGCATCCAGAATTAGTTAATAACCAGGTACGACCCTAGCTTGTCCAGTGACGGGGCCCGGAAGATAAAAATTGGTAATAAAAATAATTAAGCATTCTTTGAGTCTTGATATAGTTGTTATGGTAATTTACTTGTGATGTGATTGGGTGAGAGTCATCTGTCGTGTTGTTTGCGATGATTTTCTCTGTTGTGTTGTTTGAGTTGTAATCCACTGTTATGTTGTTTGTGATAGATTCATCTGAGTTGATTGTTGTATTTACCTCGAAAGTGTTATGGTTGAATATATCACTGTTTATCTTTCGTCGGTGAGCGTTTCGGACTCACCCCTCGCCTGCGGGGTTTCATCCCGTAGGATGAGTTGTTTCATGTACAGGCTTGGTGCATTCCAGACAGGCTGCAGCGTTTCCCTTGGACAGGCTTGGATCCATAGTTTGCATGTGTCGCATACAGTGTTAGTGAGTTTAAGTCTTCCGCTGTGCATATTGTTATTGTTGTTGGGCCATTGGGCCAGTTTCATTATTATTGATGTTATTGATGTTGGGCCGTAGGGCCATATTGTTGTTTATACTTTTGGGTTGTTGGGCCAGAGTTATGCTTTATACACTGTATGCTTGGCCTCGTTGGGCTGGGTTGTCACAGTTCCGGCACGTGTTTACTGTATACGGTAAATACGGGTCGGGGCGTCTATTCATTAAAACTAGAATACTCTTTGCTCCATGACATGAAATTCGTCGTCAATTGTCATAGACTAGTTTAATGGTTTTTTTTTCTATTATTGTTTATGCCATTTTATTCATTAAAACTAGAAGGCGACACCTTATTAGAAAGAGCATAACATCATTTTTGGTAAATAAATTCACCACGATTTTGCATTAAATATTGACAATAAATTCATGCTCAATAAATTCGAGATAGATTTAGGATTCGTTGTGATAAAAAAAAATTAATGAAATCTCAATTCCCTTCCCTAAGCTCAAAGCCACCTACAATAAAAGAAATGACTGAATATCAAAGAAACTAGGAGGATTAATAATTTCTTTTGACAAAGCCGAGGAGAGGATTGGTAAAAGAGGCTGTAAAGGAAAGAAAAGAGTGCGAACGACAAAAAAGGCAAGACTACAGTGAGTTCTCATTCCAAATTTCTTACAATGGAGAAAGACAGAGACTACAAGCTTCTTCTCTGTTGCCCCTCTGGTCTCTCTGCTTCCCAGGTTAAAACATTCATTATTCTTCCTTTTTTTTTTTTCCCCTCTTAATCCTTTGCCTATCATCGCCTATTAGTACCATTCGTTTATATGTGTGCCGTTTCTCCATCTTTTTTTTTTTTTCTTATTAAGGTCTCCGTGGTTTTGGATCAATCATTTGACCGCATCCAACATCCTGACATTGAACTCGAGAACTCTATTGCTACGGTGAGTTTGATTCCTTTACTCCATTTTTTGAAATTCTATCTAAATTTTTAGTTTCTATAGTTCATTAACTGAGTGTTATTTTTGGTGGGTCGTCTTCTTCACAGATATGGGATCAGAGGGTAGCAAAGAACGCGTCTTTGTTTAATGGAAAAAAGTTCCGGGTATGTTCCCTTTGTACCAATTTTGTTTCAAGTGCTCCTCATTCAATTCTGCCTGTCGCATAGTTTTAGTTTTTACTGCTGGATTGTTGAGGAATATGGAAATGTTGACCAGAACATAATAAATGCAATTATAATGCATTTTGAGGAAAGGAAAAAAAAAGGGTAGATGGGAAATTGTTTAATCTAACTTTGAGCTTTGAATGGAGAACGTTCGCTTTCCATTTTATTATTTTCAGAGGATTTTGTTCTGAATTGGTTCTTCTCGTCACTTGTTTTGTTATTAACTTCACAGTATGGAGGCTATAATCTGGTCAGTGAAGGAGGAACAAACCAAGATTCTCATGTCTGCCTCCACCTTGGTTTGACTGATTACAGGTATCTCTCTCTCTCTCCCTTAACTATGTCTCCTGTTTCAATGTACGTCTCTGGCCAGCTGTTGAGTTCAGAAATGTTATTTATTGGCACATGCAAAATTCTCTAGGAAAATTTATTCATGCTTTATTACCTGATCCTTACTAGTTCAATGCCATTAATGTCCTCCACCTTTGCGTAGATAGCTTGCGGTATTTGAGTCTTGGGGTACTCTAGATGGTTTCAGTCTTGAATTTGCAAAAACCAATATCAGGTCTATAAATCTGTATGCTTTATGGGTCAAAGAGATTGTGCATATATTGTATCTGACACTTGAACTGGAGGAGGTTAGAGGCAACAGAAATTGTTAAGAAACCGTTCCTTTCATTATTAGGGAAACTGGGGTTTTCGCTGTTGATCAGTTGTCATCATGGTGGATTGTCATGGGGACAGCAAAAACTTATAGCTGGATGCCATTTCCAAGTACTACGTCCAGTGTTCATGTTCTCTTCTTTTCTTCTGCCAGAGACCTGACAATTTTAGAAATTGCAGCAAATCATTATAGTTAATGTCTAAACTCCATTTTTTGGTCTTCAATAATGAGGAATTAATGCTCTGCTTCTTGACCAGGGCTTTTGTGGGGACAAACTTAAATCCTTTGTGGGAAAAGTTCCTCGTTCCATCAGAAGGTGTTTCTTTTTCTTAGTAAAATATGCATTCGGCAAAAGGTTTTCTGTTCTTTTCCTAATATTCGGTACCTCTTCCCTGCTGTTAATGCCTGTCTACACATCAATAATGCACCCAAGGACATACATTTGTGTTTTGCGTTTGCCTCTTCTTCTTGAAAATTGTTCCAATTGTATGCTGGTTGTGTGCTTTATCATGTAGAGTTGGAAAAAAAATAGGCAAACTTTTTGAACAGAAAATAATATTAAGGCGTGCAGAGTTTCTGATGGATGAACTGATTCAACTTGGGATATTACTTATTTATAAATTCTTTGAGCATCTAACGCATGCTTTACTTGTCTGATTTTGAAATTCGTCTAAAGTTTTGAGCATCTAACGCATTTCGTTATGTAGATGACCCTACACAGTGCCAACACACCTCAAGCCCACTAGGTAATGGTGCAATTGTTGAGACATCTGACAGGAAAATAATATTGTTGCAAAGAAGTCACAATGTTGGAGAATTTCCTGGGTATTTTGTTTTCCCTGGAGGCCATCCAGAGGTATGGAATCTGGACAATGAACCACATACAGCTTTCCTCTTCTTGATGTTATTTGCAATCTGATTGCTAGCTGAGTCACTGTGATCCATATTTGCTGTTAGACACTATTATTATGAGAACAGTAGGCATATAGTTGCATAATTTAGCCAATTTTGCTCTCTGGAAATTATACTCTGTTTTAGTCTTTTGAGTTAGCAGACAGTTTTCTTTCCTGATTAGGAATAAATTGAAAATCAAATTACATGAAATAGAAAAGGTTATTATCTAGGTGGAGAACACAACGTACCGCCTTAAAGGCACCAAAGACCTAACCATTAAATTGAAAAAAGGATGTTGCGCTACCTGATAAAGTGATTGCCAGGAAAGTCTACTAGCAGAAGCAACAACTGTTGCACTCTGCCCATTGGCACCAGCATCACAAGCCATGCACACTTGCACATCTTCTTTGTGGCCGTTTCATAGTTCCACGCTGTTCAAGGAAGTGATGTGCTGCTGCTTAGGCACATGATGCAAACATCTCTGTTATATAACCCTTGCTGTAATTTTGCGGTTTTGCTAAGAATCATTGTCAGATAAAGCTAATAGCCTTACCATTTTCTTTCTTCTTTCTTCTTTTTTATGTTTTTCATTCTTTTGCAATTAGTTTAGAACTGCAATTGTACTTTTCTGATGACTGGCACAGCCTGAAGAAGCTGGCATTGAATCCCATCAAAGCAGCAAAGACTTGTCAGCATCAGGGCTCATTAACAAGAAGGCTTCTCTTGAGATGTTTGAAAGTATCATTCGTGAAGTAGTTGAGGAAATTGGAGTACCTGCATCATCTCTTGTGAGCCTTGAATTCTCTTATTATCTTATCTGCGTACTGGGATCTTTCACTTGTGTTGTCAGGTGTGCTGTTAAAAGATGTTTCTAAGTTTTAGGAGTATGTAAGCATTTGCACAATGCTATTCATTTTTTCTCGTCTAAAGTAACATATTTATAATGATTCAACCCTCTACAGACACTCTCCAAAATTGTTTGGTGCTATGGGATATCGGTTTACATGTTATATGTATCCGTGCATCTTAGATCAACCTTTCAAGGGGCTACATTAGACAAAGTCCTAACTTTGTTTGTCTTTCTTATAATATCTTACATATAACTGTCAGGGACTGTGCTTCACGTGAGGAGTTTGTTTAAACAGTATGTTTTAAAGGAAGCCTTATGGCTGTTGTTTCTTAAATATATCATTCACTTTGTAGAGATACTCTTCTAATGCTTGTCTTTTGATTTCTTTGCAGTGCGATCCAGTTTTTATTGGTATATCCCGCAGAGTGTTGAATGTCAGGCCAGGTGCTTTTTTCTTTATCAAATGCAGCCTTCACTCTGATGAAATTAAACAACTATATTCTAGTGCACAGGACGGTTATGAATCAACTCAACTGTGTGCAGTTTCATTGGTTAGTTCAAACTTTATTTTTACATTGAATGCTTGCCATTGGAGTATTTGCTTTAAGAATTTTTAAAGCAAGCAATCGTTGATGCTGCTCAACATTTTCTGTGACACGAGCTTAGAAACTTTTGTAAAAAATTTGAAATGGAATTTTTATTGTTTCTTTGCTTCTGGACCAATGGGTCTATCTTATTGATAGAAAGATGCATATACACTTTATTCATCAGTGTTTACATACCTCAGGTTGATTTAGAAAACATGGCATCTAAAATGCCTGGCTGCCATCAAGGTGGATTTGCTCTTTATAAGCTGATGGTAGAAGCTTCAAGGAATGTTTAATGACTCGTCACCAAGTACAACTGAAGTTAGTAGCCCTTTGACCTTCAGTAATAGTCAGGATATCACCTTGACTCGGGCTCTCTTATACTCAGTATAGCTTTCAGTTGATGATAGCAGGTGATTTTCTCGAGTCATTCTTTCCTAGCATAGATTCCTGTATGACGCTGAAAAGGATTTGTGTATCATGTTATTGTCTCTCTTGAGTTGCTTGACCCTTTGGACTTATTAAACTTTGACAAATGTGCAACTTTAAGTAAATTAATCTGTTCGTTCAGGTTTCTGTTAAATAAAACAGCCACTTTTTATGATGCCCATTGTCAAGTCCTCTCTTCCCTTGTTTTTCCATGTTTTTAAAGAACACTTTACTTTCTTATTGACGATGATAATATGCAAGCTTTCGGCCTTAGAGTTAATTGTAGGCCCAGAAAATGTTAGGCCAACATTAATGATGTTGCCAGAATGGGAGAATTGGCTTTCCAGGCCCTGTTACTACGCTCCATCCATTATCATTGATTCATTATCTTTCTCCCATTCTTATGGCCTGAGAATCCTACTGCCCTAGGCCTGTCCTGTTCGTCTCACTCCACTTGCTGCATTGAATGGATGGATGGTCATGTTGCAGATTAATGGTCGAACATGGAAATTAAGAATCAGATCAAACAATCACTCTTTTGAGATGTGTGTACTTTAGTCAACTTGGGATGCTGTTGATGGGTGGTGCTTGCTCTGATCTCATCATGTTGACTTCTTAGTTCTTATTTCATCTTATTTAATATGCAAGTAGACGATGCATGCAATGCAACTTCGCAGAAAAGTTGTAGAGTCAAAATATTTATCACCATTTGGGCCAGGTGAAAGAATGACTCGAGAAGCATCACTGGCTATCTAAGAGTAGGCTTCTTGGCTTGGTCCAGTCTAGGCCAAACCCACTTTGGATTTGGATTAACAGTCCAAGCAACCAAACGGACTCTTAGATGCTTCAGGTTCTAGATGGACCTAGCCAAATGGGCTCCCTTCAATTAACCTCAGCCAGCCATGGATTAACCAAAGCTATGGTGGTCAACCAGATTAAGGTAGCACTCATGATTCAGTAACTCCAGACACTAGTAGTTAAATGGATTCTCAGGCGCAGCAAGACAATAACCAGGACGGGAGGAATTAATTAGTATTACCATTAATTTAGTCTTTTCCTTGTACGAAGAAAAAGTGTTGGTTTGTGTTCAAGACGTGGATGTCACTATCTGTTTCCTGCAAGTTGACTATTATGTAGAAGTCGTACACATAACTTGTGCTGCTGTCTCGTTGAGACCCATTTTTCAATCCCGTGACATTTCAGCTGTGTAATTCTTTTTATGTTGAGAGAAGGTTTCAAGTCTAAGGTCAGGGTATTCCACCAAGCATAACAAATGCCATTGGTGGAAGATTTGAAGGTTAGAATTCTCATCTTAATAGAGTACTGGTTAAATCCCAACCAACTGAATTAACCTTTTTGTTGTGTAAGCTGAGATTTGTAAGTTAAATTGGTATTAAAAGTGTAACGAAGAGGGAGAATACGATAGAACAACTCATTAGTTTTATACACATACATAAGAGTTGTCAGGTCTATCTCCTATTAATCCAGGCTCCTCAAGCTCCTAAGCAGGCTGATCATTTAACTTAGTTTTGACTGTTTTTAATATTTTCGAGGAGGACCCGCATGCTTTCTCATAATAAGCAGAGGGTTAACTTAATCAGATGTAAAGATGGAAAATATAAAATGATCCCTCTAAATTTTAGGTTTTAACTATGGAGACACGTCTCACCGATCTATAATTCATCTCTTTTTTTTTTTTTTTTTGAGAACGATCTATTCATCTCATAATAAGTGAGGGGCAACCCATTCATAGATATTTGTACAACTTAAAAAATCTTGCCAAAACTTGGCCCAAGACCAAATTTTGCAGTCCCCATGGCAGATCAAATACTACAAAAAGTCAAATCAACAAATTTTTTATACAAAGACCGTATGGCGCAATGATTCAATTATAGGAACCAAAAAAGTGTACTTAGTCCCTTATTTCTGTGCCTTTTTTTTATATCGAGGTATTTTTTGCGGCTTTATTCCATATTTGACTCGCTTTGCAACTGTTCCGCTGTAGATATTTCTCGGCTAATATACTTCCAATTCCAAGTCCAACTTGGACGCTCAAGTAAATAAATAAAATAACATTCCAACTCATTATTATGTTTTTTGCAATGAGAACTTATTATTATGTTTTAACAATAATGTATAGCTCTTTTCTTTTGAATGTCAAACCAATTATAATGCCTCGCACAAGCTATAAATTTAGTATTGGTATCTCTGCCTGCAATCCGCGTCACCTTTTGTTTTAATTCTTCTGGACTTTCTTTTTAATTATTATCATAAGCAAGTGTTTTCTCCTGCATTCTTTGTGCTTTTATATATTGGCTTGCTCGGGATATGCTGTTTTGTTTACCAAATACCAATAATTTATCTTTATCAAAATGAAGAGGAGATGCATCTTTTTTTTTTTTTTGAAACAAAGAAATATAGCAACATATAATTTGTACAATCCCAACTTTTTCAAAAAGTATTAACTAGCTTATATGGTTGATTGTAATTAGTAGTAATTAATTGTATTTATCCAATGATATTTGTCATATACATCTTGATTGTGAGCCACAAATCTTTAGAGAATAATTTTAGAAGATGTAGAAAATCTGAATTTGTTTGATGAATTAGATACATAGATCCCGATACCAATCACATCTAACCATGTGGTACAAAACGAAAAGGACATCAATTGAACTTTCACTAACCGCAATGATCAAGCCCTACAATGCTGCATGATCGTTGCTAGATTAGATACACAAGTGTCATTTTCATATTAAGGTCTTCTTTTTCAAACTGGTTCATTGCTAGCTGCTCATTAATTGTAGAGGCCCCAATGTCATTTTCATCTCGAATATTAATGTCTCTATACTTCAATCTTCACACGACCTTTTTGTCCTCTTTGTTGTTGAAGAGTATTTATATATATGCACACACATATGTGTATGTATATATAAAAATCATGTTTGGTTTAGTCTACGGGACGGCTGCATTTTCATAACATCTCCTCGTCAATTTTCTTTCTTTTCTTTTTTTTTTGGTGGGTATGGCGATTAATTAAAAAATAGGGTTAGGTTCCCATTTGCCCATTTGGCATTTGCCACCTAAGCTAGGGGTTGTATTTTTCTGGTTCAAGATATAAACTGCCCCACTAACGCCTTCCCAGTCAGTCGTCCTCCTCCTCTTCCCCATTTTTCTATTCTTCTCCTTTTCAATTTCCATTTCCATTAATATGTCATTTTATGTTTCCTAAGAGTGTTCTTTTTTCTTTTCTACAAACTAACGAACATGAATCCTTTAAAAAAATATATCAATGTTTTTAAACAAAATTACCAATTGATATATAGGAACTTGATTAGTCAGTAGACTTATAGACACCAGAAAAAAAAAATATGAAAAAAGTGATAAGCAGATTTGTAAATAAAATGTGAGAAATTGATGGCACTGTATATGGGAATAAGACTCGATTCTCGTGGGTACATGACAATTATTCATGAAATCACACACACTTTTATTTACTTCACAAAATGTTCACTTTTACCTTTCCACAAAAAAGAAAAACTACCATGTCAATGTCAAAAGAAGAAAGAGTTTACTCGAGAGTACATGGTGGGCACGGGGTCCAAACCTTGGTAAAAGTGCACCCGATAAAAATTACAGTACTATTCAGACAACAAATTTTTATTAGATTCCTTGTCTTGTTAGAATCCATCCGATACTTCTTGTAATAACAAGCTGTAAGAAGAAGAAGAAGAAGAAGAATCCCAGTCTTGTATAAGCTGTTTATCATGCTTCTTGTATAAGATAGAAGGCGAATTGAGCTAACGTCTTCTAATCATGTATTCAGCTCACGTATATTTTTTAATATACTTCCCGGTCATTGACCTTGACCAAAAAAAAAAAAAAAAAAAAAAGAAGAATCCCAGTCTATACATGCAGGTCCCACCACGTCTCCTATCCCATATATGCCAATATGCCATGGTTGGGAGTTCATGAACACATCTAGCAGTTCTAAGTGGAAAAGAAAAATAATTTAATTTCGACTTGCCAAATAAATATGCTGCAATAATTTCAGTTTTCAGTAACCTCTCCTCTCTCCCTCGCTATATTCTAGTGCCCCTCCCTTGCCTTCATTACTTTTTTACCTAACCCGATAAATCTGGTCAGGTTAGATATTATACCCTTTTTAGATTTTATTGCAATCGGCAAAAAACTGTCTAAACACCAACAAAAAGCTCTTTCTGTCCAAAGTCCAAACCTGGTTGGCTGCTTTGACTCTGTCTCTCCGGTATTCCTAATATGCTCCTTTGATTTTTTTTTTCTTCTTTTTAAAGAAAAAAAATCTTTGTTAAATGTTTTGGTTTCTTCACTCCTTGTGTTTTGTTAGTTTTGTGAGGCATAAATAAAATATTAAATCTTAGGAATCTGTCACTGTCTATCTATCTATCTGGGGCTGTCACCTAGTTCCATCCAGCTTGTGCTTTTGCATTGATCCTTTTGGTTTCTTGTTCTTATTTGAATTGACTGTCTTCTAAGCATAGCTAAGGGGTATTACCAGATTTGGCTTTGGTCAGTGAATCTACATCTGGGTTTCTTTCATGATTCTCTAAGGTGCCATCTTTTCTCTCCTCTTTATTCAGTTCTATTCTTGGGTGCATACTTGAAAATCTTATCTTTGCCTTAGATGTTAGAAGTTTCCTTGTATTGCTTTTGAAAAGCCCTTTTCTTTTTTCTATACTCAATCCTCTCCCTGTTCTTTGGATTTATGTTGTAGTTGTGGCTGGTACCCTTGAAGTTCTTCAATTGCTCTAGCTGTATTGTGAACCAAAGGTTTCACCTTGCTCATTTCTCTCCTTTGGGTCTGGACTTGTTTATTGGTGTCAATCCTTGCTTGTTTCCCAATAGTTCTTTTTGCCTCCATAAGGGATCTTTAGGACTCTTTAGTTTCAAGGAGATCTATCTATCTCTTTATTCTGTCATAAAGTCCTGATTTTGTTATGATGGGTCCTATAGGATGTAAAGTTCTCATTTGGAATTTGTGGGTCTTGAGCTTTGTTTGTTTTTCCAGTGGATTTACACCAGTGGATAATTACCTTATCAACTGTGGATCATCCACCAACACCACGGTGGGTAGTCGTGTGTTCCTGCCTGATAACTCTGGCTCAAAATTTCTTTCCACCCCTAAAGGCGTTCCTGCCAGTACTACTGTCTCAGTGTCTTCCTCTGAGGATTCACCGCTCTATCAAACAGCCAGAATCTTTGATCAACTCTCAAAGTACTCATTCCCAATTGGCCAGGCTGGGAGACATTGGATTCGTCTTTATTTTTATCCATTTGTGAGTGGTAGTTATGATATGAAGAAAGCCAGCTTCGGTGTTTCCACCCAAAGCCGTGTTCTTCTTAACAGTTTTAGTGTGAGCAGGGATCTTGTCAAAGAATTTTCTGTTAATGTAACCTCAGATACTCTTGATCTCACTTTCATCCCTTCCACCAATTCATTTGCATTCATAAATGCTATAGAAGTTGTTTCAGTCCCAGATGAGCTCATCACAGAAGATGCTGCCACTTTCAATCCAGTTGGAAAATTCCGTGGCCTGTCATGGCAGGCAATGGAGACTGTCTATAGAGTGAACATGGGTGGGCCAAAGGTTGCTTTCGAGAACGATACCCTTTGGAGAACTTGGGTGCCTGATCAACCTTTTCTTATTGAGAAGAATCTTGCCGCTAGCGTATCCAATATTCCAGCAGTCAAGTATGTGACTGGTTGGGCTACAAGGGATACTGCTCCTAACAGTGTATATGGTACTGCTACCAGGATGAACTCAGAGAACGACCCCAGCAGCAAATTCAATGTCACCTGGAAGTTTAATGTGGATCCAGGATATCAATATCTTGTGCGGCTTCACTTCTGTGACATAGTGAGTACCGCTTTGAATGATCTTTACTTCAATGTTTATATTGACTCCTGGAATGTTGCTCCTGATCTTGATTTGGGTAATATCGCTAACACTCTGGCTCTTGCATATTATATGGATTTTGTCACCGCAAAAAAAACTGATGGCAATGAACTTAGAGTGAGTATTGGTCCTACTAATGATGTGCCTAATGCCTATCCCAATGCCATACTTAATGGGTTGGAGATCTTGAAACTGAACAATTCCATGGGCAGCCTCAGCGGGGATGCAATAGTGCCTCCAAGTTCCAGTTCAAAGAAGAATGTTGGTGTTATAGTTGGCGTGATCATTGGGGCTGTTGTTCTGGTGATTTTTGCTGGTATTCTCTACAAGTTCTGCAGGAAGCAGAGAAGGTTGGCACGCCAAGGCCAATCAAAGACGTGGATTCCTTTGTCCATTGGAGGGAATTCTCACACCATGGGTAGTAAATATTCTAATGGAACAACCACTAGTCTTATGTCTAATAATCTGGGGTACCGCATTCCTTTTGCAGCAGTTCAAGAGGCCACAAACAACTTCGATGAAAGTTGGGTTATCGGTATTGGTGGTTTTGGGAAAGTATACAAGGGAACTCTAAATGATGGTACAAAAGTGGCTGTTAAAAGAGGAAACCCACGTTCCCAGCAGGGACTTGCAGAGTTCCAGACCGAGATTGAGATGCTGTCACAATTCCGCCATCGCCATCTGGTTTCATTGATTGGCTATTGTGATGAAAAGAATGAGATGATCCTAATTTACGAGTACATGGAGAATGGGACTCTCAAGGGTCATCTTTATGGCTCAGGCTTGCCTAGCTTGAGTTGGAAGGAAAGGCTTGAAGTGTGCATTGGAGCAGCCAGAGGACTCCATTACCTTCACACTGGCTATGCAAAAGCTGTTATCCATCGTGATGTGAAGTCTGCAAACATCTTGCTTGATGAAAACCTCATGGCTAAAGTTGCTGATTTTGGGCTGTCAAAAACAGGGCCTGAAATTGATCAGACCCATGTGAGCACAGCTGTGAAGGGAAGCTTTGGCTACCTTGATCCTGAATATTTTAGAAGGCAACAACTCACAGAGAAATCTGATGTGTACTCTTTTGGGGTTGTCTTGTTTGAGGTCCTTTGTGCCAGACCGGTCATAGACCCATCCCTCCCGAGGGAAATGGTCAACTTAGCAGAGTGGGCAATGAAATGGCAGAAAAAAGGGCAGTTAGACCAAATAATTGACTCTACTCTTGTCGGGAAAATCAGGCCAGATTCTCTAAGGAAGTTTGGAGAAACTGCAGAGAAATGCTTAGCTGACTTTGGTGTTGATCGACCTTCTATGGGAGATGTATTGTGGAATCTGGAGTATGCACTTCAACTTCAAGAGGCAGTTGTCCTAGGAGACCCTGAAGAAAACAGCACTAATATGATCGGTGAGCTGTCCCCACAAATCAACAATTTCAGCCATGTTGATAATACTGTTTCTGCTGCACAGTTTGAAGCATCAAGTGTAGATGATCTCTCGGGCGTTTCGATGAGTAAAGTATTCTCACAGTTGGTCAAGTCTGAGGGGAGATGATGATGTTTTGTATCTGCTTCACTTTATTGGTTTTCCGGTTCATTACAGTAACATTCTTTTATTTGTCTGCTAACTGACAATTGCTTGCCATCTTGTAAGTGACGGAGTTCTCTTTATCACACATGATGGATCCCTTTGAGAGCTCCTGATGATGAAAGATATGGCTTGATTTGATCGGTTAAGCGACCGCATGATCAGTTTTTTGGCCAAATCGGCTAGTTGTTGTACACCTGTGCCACCTCCAGCTTTTCGTCAGGAACATTGCTGTACTGCCCTGATTTTTTCTTACAATCCTGCCCCAATGAGACAACGTTAAACATAATGGAGTTTTCTCTCTGTATACATAGGATGTTGGTTGTAGTTTTTAAATGAGTTGTAGGGAATTTTTAAGGTTTGCATTTCCAATAGATGTATGAAGCCTGTTAATACAGTACTTTTTGGGTCTTTTTCTCTATTTGATTGAAGGTTACTGCTTTTAACTGTCTCTGGATATTCTATTTGATTCTGTTTCATTGCTTCTTGTCTGATTCTCATGAACAATTAATCATCATTAAGGCTTTGGTTTGTTCACTTGCACGTTGCATAGACCACTGGCCAAGCTCTTCTTAACTGGCTGAGGCTGTGACTTCTTCTGATGAACTTAATTTTGATCTGTATGTGTTCTACATATATGAACACTGTTACTTGGTCATTAAACAAATATTTCGAGCACTCTAGTGCAGATCTTGTTTCTTTCCAGCAAAGCATAGCATGCAAATGCTTCTTCCTATTTAAGGTTGCCATTGGTTTCATTCCAAATTACTCCATTTTGTTTATCATCATCCCAAGTAAGACTCGAACTGAAGCAAATTTTGTATCATTACCATGCGCCTTTGCGCGTGCAAATATTTAAGCTTTGTGTTACGATGACTGTTTTTCTAGTCCTTATAATACACTTACGCTTCCAGGTTGTCCCTGTGTGTCTTCTTCTGTAATGTTCTGCCAACTTAATTGGACGTAGGGTTTACTTTTGATCACAATCACAACCCTGCATCATAGCGCGTCAAGCAGAAAGTTCCATGGCCATAGTATCGTTCAATCTTCTTTCTTTTCATTTGCTTCTTTTGGAGGAGAATGTACAGATTAAAAAGAAACAAAGATATCATGAATTATATCCTAGTGATGTAAGACGGGAATGAAAGGTGGAGCTGGTTGAACAAGTCCTAGGATAAAGAAACCATGTATATATAGTCCTAATGGAGTTCTCCAGCCCATTCTCCACAAACCTACAAATATATACCTTTTTTAAAAAGAACTATTATATGTATCTATAGATACTAAAGAAGAAGATTGGTGTTTCAGTTTGGTTCAATTATGACAGTGTTTGTTTATGTTCTATAGTGCTAATGAAAAGCAGCAGTAGTGTATAAATACGGGGAAGTACGAAGGAGATGTGGCAATAACATGCAAAGACAGGTGGAAGATAGTTGGAAAAGTTACTTTCTGTTAAATATGCACTCCCTAGAGGCTGTTTCCCTTTTCTTTCCTTATATTTGATACCTCATATCCTTGCTGTTAAATCCTGTCTATATGCACACACCGCACAAACTTTTGTTTGCTTTTGCCACCTCTCCATGAAAATTATTCCATTTGTATGCTGGTTGTATGCTTTACTTTTAGGAGCCATATCTAGCTTATATGAATTCTATCCGAATTACTTGCAAGATTAGCCTTCTTGTATTGGCACTATAGTTGGAAGCAGGACCCCCCAATTGCATGCAAAATTAGCTTTCTTGTGGCATTCCTGCTAGAATAACTATTGCTCTATCCAACTGTAACAAGCTATAGCTTGTTTCTACTGCTTTTTGTTTTCTATCTGGAGCATTTAATTAGTAATTAGCAGCAGAAGCTTGGCTGGCACCAGATTTGTTACTCTGATTATTCTCACAAGATAATGATTTTGTTACTGGGACAGAAGCAATCCAATCGAACATGACATAAACCAAATCTTTATTTAGGATAATTTTTATCATTTATGGTATTTGCTGATGACATATTTAGTCACATAACTGTATTGTTGTATTCAATATCGTGAGGCATGACATAAACCCTTCTGCATTTTGACAGAGTAAGCGGCAAGACTGAAGAATCTGTCCTCAAATAATTTAGTTGGCCTTGGTTTGGCTGCAGTATAAGAAACTTCTTGCCAGTTCCTGCTGTCGTGACGCCAGAATGGAAGAATTGGCTTTCCATGCCCTGTTACTAGAGGCCTGAGAATCCTCCTGCCCTAGGCCTGTCTTGTTGTTCTCACTCCATTTGCTGCATTGAATATGGATGGTCATGTTGCAGATTAATGGTTGAACATGGAAAAAAAAAAAAACCATAGTAAACAATCACCCCCATGAGCGGGTACTGGAGTAACAAGTGTTGTATATCCATTCATTAACTTGACATGCTGTTGATGGGTGGTCCTGTGCAGTGTGCTGCTCTGATCTCATCATTTTGACCTTTTATTTCATCTCTTATTCAATGTTCAAGTCAACTATGCATGCAACTGAAGCAATAAAAACTCGGAAAGAAAAAACTGAATCAATACATGAAGAGTTAAAACTTTGTTCCATAAACATTTATGAGGTGGTTAAATATGACCTCACATTCAGGTAGTTATTACTGATTCTGTGTTGAATGTTAGTGATGGATGGACCTAGCCAAATGGGCTGCCTTTAATTAACATGATAACAACATTGTGGGTATCGCTTGACTGTAGAACTGGCCCATAACAGTCTAGTGCATTCATGCATCATTATTATTAGGATAAAACCCAGTAGTACTTTTATAGTGCGAATCAATGGTCAATTTGGAGCTCTTGGTACTGTCAAAACTAGTTTTCTATGGGGAAAAGCAAGCAATTTTGAAACTTACTTTGGGATGCATACATTAGGATGGGGAGCAACATTGCAGGGGAGACAGAATTATGTGCATTGATTTGAGGGTTAAGACAACCAAAGGGATATTTTTTTCTGGAACCTCACGTGCAGTATGCACATGAATGGGATGCTATTGTTGCAGGTTCTGCTTCATGAATGTTTTTGAAGGTAATTAAATGTTAGAAAGTTGGTCTTTGCCCATGTGAAAAAGCTGTGGGGTGGCATTGTTTGGATTTTGTTTTGGACTGGTCTGGTCCATGTGAATTGTGATTGTGAATTTGGATTTCTAATGAATATATATAATAATCTTTCTTTAACTTTAATGCCTCACAAAATTAGATTTTTGGGACGCTAATGGCCCTTGTTGTTAAAGGTATACGACGAAAAGCTTAATCCAAGTATAGGTGGTCTTTGATCTGCTAGTGATTATTGTATGCTTTGTTATTCCTTTCTTACATGTGAAGTACTCAACTTTTTAAGGGCTTTCTTATGTATATGAAAAATAGAGAAAAAAAAAATCCCACCTCATGTTAAAGGTATTTGTCAGCTAGTAATATGTAGCTTCATCTAGCTGCATATAAGAATTGATGAGAGATATAATAAGGTTGTTTCTTACAGTACGTCATTGTGTTTAATCACCTTTTCTACTTGAAGTCAAATGGGTTTTATTTTTACTATTAGTCCCAATAACAGGATCATTCTCACTTGGTACCATGGTAAAAACATGCTTTATTGGTTCCCTGCGATGTCAATCAGAGATATTCCGGCCGTGATTGTCTCCAGAGAATCATCTTAAGACGAAATAATTATCATTACAATAATTTTGCAGTTAACGATATTCATGGAAGCCAAGGATTAAGGCAATCCTGTTAGTTTTGGTCGTTTTATGTATTGTTGGGATCTCTCTCTGTCTCTGGTTTACTTCAGTTTCTGGTTTGGATAAGATGCAAGTGAGTGAGGGTTGGCACTTCAGTCTCTGTCGGGGACTCTCTCGAGGGGAAGAGAGAGTCAGTCTTCCCCGTTGACTCAAAGCGCGTGGCAATGAGAGGCTGCGCCCTGCGCGTGCAGGTTGTTGTTTCCCGAAATCGTCGGTGGCATGTGGCGGGAGTGTTCGGTGTGGGGTCGGGTTTAAGATCACACCACTCGCGGTCCCCAATCTCACACGATGGTGTTTTTGTGGGTCCCAATCGAGAGCCATTTCTACGGCCTTGATTATCCTCCTTAGCTCTGTTGGGTTTACTCTTGGAAATTAATTGTGTTTTTTTTATTTATTTCCTTTTGCCTTTTTCCTTTTAACTTGGTATTTTAGCCTGCTTAAAATTTATGGAGCAGGTTAATATAGAACTGATATTGTTGACCTTATTCTAGTGACCATCTCCTCAATATTTTGAATTACCTTCAACCATATTACTACTGGAATTAAATCTGTGATCTCTTGATAAAAAAAAACTCAATCACAAAAGAGTAGCACTAGTGTGCATCCGGTGATGATTTGATGAATACGTGGCTTTTGTGGACAACATAAAAGACACCACGGCAGTGTTATAAAAAGAAAAAAGGCACCCGAATAAGGACAACAGAATTGAAGGCGCGAGCACTTCATAAGACATGTCTTTTGTTTAATTTAAGAACAAAAGATATGTCTTAAAATCTTCTATTTATGTTTTTTCTAAAAAAAAAAATCGGTTTAAGTACGAAAAAATGACTGATGAATAATTGTAGAAAAAGGAAAAAAATGGCTGGTGTCATCGGTGATGTGATGCGCAGACACAAACGGACGGATCAAGGAAATATTGTAAAAGAAGGAAATCAAAAAAAGCGAGTAAAAATTAAGTAGAAACTACAAAAGTCATGACCTCAGTGAATATTGCATCACTGACAAAGACTGAGAAAAGGTTCCTTTTCTCTGCTTTTTTATGGTTAGGTGGGGGCCATTAACCAAAAATTTCACATAAATAAATAAAAGCTAACACTAACCTTCATTAGTGTCTTCATGAAACAGAATCATTACACGGGAGATACCCAGCTTGAATCAGAGGGATTTAGGCCTCCATAATGGTGCTGATAATATATCTCACTTATATCTCCAATGATATTCAGATATTTTTTTAATATTCATGTTTGTCCTCGTCCATTGTAGATAATCATCATTTGAGCATCCAAGCCAACCTTTTCATTATGGTTTTTAACCCATGGCATCTGATCCTACACGGCGTCGACGCATCATAATTTTGAAGTCCAAACCATAATATTCTCATACTACAATAATTAGTTATATCATAATAGATTTAGACCTATTTTGGAATGTTAAAAAATTTAAAATAGTTCTAACCATATTCCTAATGAAACAGTCAACAAAGCCACACAATTGATAATCAATATAAGATACCATGACCTCATATATATTTGTTAATTTCCACAATGGTTGAATAAAGGGTACCTGATAATATGATAGCTAGTCTCGGTATCATTATTTGACTTAATTCTTCAGTGTCATAACAATCAACAAATTATTAGCACAGAAAAATGATGGTAACTCAATTTGCCAAATAAAAGACTACATTATACATACATCATAAAAACAGACTCTACATATGAACTTCTCATTTACATCTATTTGTATGGCCTCAGATCATACCATCTGACAAATTGCAATTTTTGATGGGACGTTCTTATATCATAAACCAATTTTTTAGGAACAAACTAAAAGCTAAGATTTGACCCAAAACAAATAGCAACTAAGATGCAGGCGACTGCGTAAGGTAAGAAGACTAGATGACAGTCATATTCGATTACTTAAAAAGGCTTGATATATTCACGTAAAGAAGAAAGATGCTTAGCTAGTATGTGTAGTTTGTAGATAAAAAGGAAAGCAATTAGATTGGATGGCACTCAATTCTTTGAATTTGGACACTCTCTTTTTCATCTCTCCTGTACAGGCTACTTCTGATTTTTCTTTTGGAGGATGACAGATCCTTAGAAAATAAATTCCCATGTACCAAAATCAAAGCCTTTTCCAAGTTCAATTTATTAAATACCATGTATAAATGACATGTTAAACTCAGGTTTCTGATCAAATTGATGCAGCAATCTATGAAAAATGAATTTGTTGATTATTTTTGTGATCATAATCTATTAATTCTCCCGTACTTCTCATTTTTTTTTCTTTTCTTTTAATAGATTCAGCTAAAATCACAGTTCTGTCATAACTTTAAAATAGCAAATACCTACGATCACTTGATTTGACAAGAAAAATGTTTTCTCTTAATTTCTCTTCAATACAAAATGAAACCAACAGAAACCGAAGCTCATCAATCTTCTCCACATCAATCTATAAAGCAAAATAATGTTTTCGAAGAAAAACACTTCGCGCATGTTATATTTTGTTTATTTGAACACAGACAAATTAATACCTCCTCTAGTGATGGGCTTGTTTTCTAAAATTCATGGCACAACAAACGCAAACAGAAAACAAATATTCTTTTAGGGATATATAAAATCAACCAAAAATACTCAAAGCAACAACAACAACAACAACAAAAAACAACTGCCGTGTCAAAAAAAAGGCAACGCGCTTATGCCCGGAACAGTTTACGCGCGTGGTTCTGTTATTACCGTTGGTGTCTCTCACCCAACACCACTTCTGGTGTTGTCTCTCTGTTTGTTGTCTTTTTCTTTTCCCCTCGTTTAATCTTATTTTTGCTTTTTGGGGGAAAAAAAAAGAAGAAAACAAATTAAAACAATACACTTTTTTTTGGGTTGAAATTTTAAAAAAAAAACAATTTTGTTACTGGGTTGTCATCATCACTACCTTTTACAAAAGTCTCTTCTTTTATCGAATTAGATTGGCTCTCATTATGGCATTCCTGGGATTGATTTGGATACGCATTAACAAGTTGTTGCATACATGTGCGTTTCAGGTTCCTTGTTCTCAATATTCCTTTTCTCCTTGTTTTCTATTGCAATATAAAATCACCCACTAATACGTACTTGCATTTGTTATATTCAAATATATATATATATATATATAATACCCCATATATATTCCAGGATTCCTCTTTGTATTGTTGTTTAGAGAGACGACGACTGGCTCTCACCTATATGGATTTCTTTGGTTTCTAATGGAAAAGAGCAAAAGCTAGAAGAAGCTCCTCCTTCCTTCAAACCCAGGTAAAAGAATGATCCTGTTCTTCTTCATTTTCTGTTTCCTTTTATTGTAATTAAAAAAAATGGATAAGAAACTCAAAAATCAAAACGTTGTTTTGTGGTTTATGTTGTTGATTAGTTCCTGTAGCTACTTACATTGATAACGGCCAACACAATTTGGTTTCATTGCCTTTATAATATTTGTTGCAGTTGTTGGCAGGTCTATATTTGTACAGAAGAGATTGCAGCATTTGAGAGGGGAGGTTATTTGGGTCCAGGATTTTGGGATTGTTAAATATTAGGGAAGGATCAAGAAAATATTGGCGTGTCTGGGTTCGTTGAGGTATACAAATGAGTGTCAATGACAAAAGGTGCTGTTTTTGATCTGTATATTTGGTGGAAAGAAGAAAAAGTTCAATTTGTGTGGCTGATTATAATCAGGAGTGAGATTCTTTACTCGAGAGGATCCAATGGAGTCAGCAGCAGCAGCACCTGTTGTGCAGCCTGTGGTCACCCCGGCTCCAAGGAAAAAGATGACCAAACAGTTGACAGGGAAAAAGGATGATACACCATTACATGCTGCTGCCAGAGCAGGAAACATGGTAGCTATAAAGGAGATCCTCACGGGAAAAACAGGAGAGGAAGAGTTGAAGTTATTGACAGAGAAGCAGAACCAATCAGGGGAGACTGCCCTGTATGTTGCTGCAGAATACGGCTATGTTGATATCGTTAGGGAGATGATCAAATACTATGATTTGGCAGATGCTGGCATCAAAGCAAGAAATGGGTTTGATGCATTCCACATTGCTGCCAAGCAGGGAGATATTGGTACATGCCTCAACGATGAATGATCTATAATTAGTTAGTTTACTGCCTGCTTGTTTATTGTTTTTTCAAGGAAGGGGAAGTTGAATTTTTTTAGTTTTGTTACTATTGCAGATGTATTGCAAGTTCTAATGGAGGCCCATCCGGAATTGGCAATGACTGTTGATTTATCCAACACCACGGCCTTGCACACCGCAGCAACACAAGGGCATAAAGAGATTGTTAATTTCTTGTTGGAAGCTGGGAGCAGCTTAGCTACAATTGCCAGAAGCAACGGGAAGACTGCCTTGCACTCTGCTGCCAGAAATGGGCATGTAGATGTTGTAAGAGCACTCCTGAGAATGGAGCCTGTGATAGCTACAAGGACCGATAAGAAGGGGCAGACCGCACTTCACATGGCCGTGAAAGGCCAGAATCTTGAGGTGGTGGATGAGCTGATTAGAGGCGAACCTTCATTGGTAAATATGGTTGATAATAAGGGCAACACACCTTTACACATAGCTACAAGAAAAGGAAGAGAACAGGTAATTCACCTCTTTTTTCCCCATCATTTACTTTCTCCTGTTGATTTTAAGAATGCTAAATCCTAAATTTTTTGTACTGATAGTGGATTGTATTATATAAATCAAAAGAGGCATATGCAGCTGAAATTAGACTAAAAAGAGACATGCAGGGGATTAGTTTGTTGAATCTAGCCATAAAAACCCTCCTTCAGTCTAGTAATGTATAGCACAACAACTACATTAATCGAACCCAACCCATGTGTATATTGATCAACAACAAATGTACATATGGTGCAGATTGTTAGGTTACTGCTCCGGTACAAAGAAACCAACACAAAAGCAGTGAACAGATCCGGAGAAACAGCACTAGACACAGCAGAGAAGACTGGCCACCCAGATATTGCAGCCACTCTACGTGAACACGGAGTCCCAAGCGCCAACACCATAATCAAGCCACAACCCACAAACCCCGCCAGAGAACTCAAACAAACCGTCAGCGACATCAAGCACGAAGTCCATTACCAGCTAGAACACACCCGGCAGACCCGGAAGCGCGTCCACGGCATCGCCAAGCGCCTCAACAAGATGCACGTGGAAGGCCTCAACAACGCCATCAACTCCACCACGGTCGTGGCCGTCCTCATCGCCACCGTCACCTTCGCCGCCATCTTCACCGTCCCGGGCCAGTACGTGGACGACCCGGATCACATTCCGCAGGGACAGACCCTCGGGGAAGCCAACATAGCCCCCCAGGTCCCCTTCATCATCTTCTTCCTCTTCGACTCCGTGGCGCTGTTCATCTCCCTCGCCGTCGTGGTGGTGCAGACGTCGGTGGTGGTGATCGAGAGCAAGGCGAAGAAGCAGATGATGGCGATCATTAACAAGCTGATGTGGATTGCGTGCGCCCTGGTGTCGGTGGCGTTCTTGGCGCTGTCGTTCGTGGTGGTTGGGGAGCGGGAAAAGTGGTTGGCTATTGGGGTGACGATTATAGGAGCGAGTATAATGGTGACTACGTTGGGGACTATGTGTTATTGGGTGATTAGGCATCGAATCGAGGCGTCTAATATGAGGAGTATCAGGAAATCTTCCATGGGGAGCAGGTCAAGATCGTTCTCTGCTTCTGTGATGTCTGATAGTGAGATACTAAACAATGAGTATAAGAAAATGTATGCGATTTAAACCCACTTTTTTTTTCTCTTCTTTTTAACACATAACAAAATTGTACATTATTACTGAGAATTAATATCCTAATCAACCTTTTCCCATGCCATTACACATCTTACACCATGTACTTTGCTGTTGGGCGTTCGTGTTTAGGCAAGTGTCACTTTCCTAAATTGTACATTATTACTGAGAATTAATATCCTAATCAACCTTTTCCCATGCCATTACACATCTTTACACCACCATCTACTCTGCTGTAGGGCGTTCATGTTTAGGAAAGTGACTCAGTATAATTGATATGTCAATTGACATTTCCTTCTGGAATCATAGACATTGAAAACATTTGGTCTGCAAAATGTTCAAATGATGAGAGGACAAAATAATTGATTCATTCATTGATTTGGTGGTCTATCTATCCTGTGGGAAACAACAGCAGAAGCATTATTTGAGAAAGGATGGGATGAATTAGGACAACTTGGACACAAGAACAGAAAATGAATTACACATGGAGATGTCAACTATGCTGTCAGAGCAAGATAGAAGGTAATGCGCATGAAGTGACTGTTCCTTTTTTTTTTTTTAGGAAAGAAGTGACTGTTCCTGATAACGAGCGTTATGACTAGTATTCCCTGGCGCCTTTTCTGCCATCACTAGTTTTTTTTTTTTTTCTACATCGAAATTACATAGGATCTTTTTACATTGAAATTACATAGGATCGAATCCATAACCCATTAGAACCTAGTCTAAGGGAGATGTCATTGCGCCAGCGACCCTTTGGTCGCAGTGGCATCAAAGTCCTTGGTCCACTGAGGCTATTTGGGTTCAAGTTTGAATGTGGGTGATTTGTTACAATTTTTTGTAATTTTATTTACCCATTATTTTTATTAAAAAAAACCCGTATACTTTTGACAAAATAGAAAAAAAAAGCTCCAGTTTAGCTTATGATTTCATTTTTCACATTTCATATGGCAATTTGAACTTGAAATCCTCGAACGGGCCAGGCCTGCTCAGTGTTCATGAAAAGGAAAACTTGACGGCCCAATTCATTCCATCAAGCAAAACCGCAAGAACAATCCTCGAACAGGCCAGGCTAGGCCCAGGTCAGGCCCAGGCGCAGGCTCAGTGTTTTTCATCGGAAAAGAAAACTTTATGGCCCAAGCCAATCAGTCAAAACAAAACCGCAAAACCGATGCGAAAACAATCCGTAACCGAAGAAGAAAATCCACTAGAGAGAAACGGAAAGCCGAAGCGGAAGACCACAACAACGCAACCTCCCTAGTCAAAAATTTCAATATCCAGTAGTTCTTCTCTCTCTTTCGCCTGAGAGGAGTAACAAGTGACAAACAAGTAAACGAGCAGTGTAGGTGATCACTGATCGACGAGAAGTAGCACAGAAGAAGAAGAAGAGGAGGAAGAACAACAAGAAGAAGAAGAAATGGACGCAGAACTACTGGAATTGCAGAAGCAATTCGAGTTCGCGCAGCAAGCCAAATCCAGCATCCGCTTGTCCGACCGAAACGTCGTCGAGTTGGTCCAGAAGCTCCAGGAACTCCACATCATCGACTTCGACCTCCTCCACACCGTCTCCGGCAAGGAATACATCACTCCCGTTAAGTTCCTCCTCCTCCTCCTTTCCTTTCCGTTTCTCTCTCTCTCTCTCTCTCTCTCTCTCTCTCTCTCTCTCCCTCCGTTTGTCTCCGTTAATTGAACGGTTTCGATGAAAATAACGAGTTACCGTTACCGAGTTTTTCGACGTCGTCGTTTCGGAAACTGATGATATGCGATTCGTGCAGGAGCAGTTGAGGAGTGAAATGGTGGCGGAGATAAAGAGGCGAGGGCGCGTGTCCTTGATTGACCTCGCCGACGTCACCGGTGTGGATCTGTACCACGTGGAGAAGCAAGCTCAGGTGGTGGTCGCCGATGATCCGGCGGGGCTTATGCTGATACAGGGGGAGATCATTTCCCAGTCTTATTGGGACACCGTTGCAGAAGAGATCAACGAGAGGCTTCAGGAGTGTAGTCAGATTGGCTTGACCGAAGTCGCCGGGCAGTTGAATGTTGGTCTGGAATTTGTGACCTCTATGTTAGAGGCGCGGATTGGGACTTTGGTAACTTGTTAACAATTTGTTGTTTGTTTGGTGTTATTATTATTATTATTGTGGAATGCTGAGTGTTAGGATTGTGATATGGGAACTAGTTTTGTTCTTGTTGTGTTACTTGTTTTAGGTGAAAGGTAGGCTTGAAGGCGGGCAGTTGTATACTCCGGCTTATGTGGCTCGTGTTAGTGCCATGGTTCGTGGAGCTGCAAGAGGTATTACTGTTCCAATGAACTTGACGGCGCTGTGGGCTACACTGCAGCAGCTGTTGCAGGAAATGAATGGAGCAGGTGGAGTGGCTACCGACAGTTCGTTCTTCCAGTCTCTGTTCAATGGATTGATGAAGGAAGGCCAGGTTCTTGGATCACTGCGTGCGGGTGTTCATTGGACTCCAACCGTATGTGTCCTACTCTTTGGTGCTGTATATTAGATTCCGTCACATGTGCTACAAATTGTCTTGTGAAATAGGATATATTTGAATAGTTGTTCATATTAGGCGTGGTTAAATGGGGTTTCGGATGTTATTTGAGGTTTCACATTTAGAAATAGTTATATGAATGGTGAAAAATAGAGTCTAGTTTGCTTGATATGTTTATTGCTCTCTATCGTCTATGTTTCTGCTTCTAGCCAGGAAAAGAATGCATGAACTTGTTGGATATGTTCTTTGGTCTTGCTAATTGCCAGTTTCTGTCTATTTTCTGATGCATACTGTTTGGCCAGAAGTCTGGGTAGAAACATTTCTATATGTTCTTTCTTGGACCTTGCATTCTGTTTGCTCCATATACCCTGTTTCTCGAGCCTATGAGCTTCCTTGTGAAAATCTAATGTTTTTGCTTACAAAACTCTTTCTGAAGAGTATGCTCTCCATATGCTTGTCAGTGGAATTCAAATGAGTACCGAGAACGAAGTTCCAAAGATGACAATTAGTTGAATGCTTCTATTCTGTATATGGGTTAAAGCCAAATACTAAATGTTTGTTTTTACTTTTACTTCATTTCTGGAACAGGTTTTTGCTATAGCTCAAAGGGAATGTGTGGATTCTTTCTTCTCACAGGTTTGCAACCAAATCTATTTATATAGCATAAAAAAAACCAAATCTGGCATTCTTACAATTGTGTCAATACATGGCTTATTTTTCTTGTCTTGGTTGTTTTAGCATCTCCATCTCAGGAATGAATCAAATGGTTGTTGTCAATATAACAAGATTTAGTGGCTGATTCAATCTGTTGATCTTTCTTCACAGTTTTCTTCTATTGCTTGGGGGAAAGACATTTTGCCTTTATCTGTATTTTTGTTAGTTTATTCTTTCCTTGTATCTGTGCAGAATTCTTTTATCTTCTATGATGCCCTGCAAAAGCTTGGAATTTCGCAGCCTGTCCAGTACTTGCAGGTATCTTATAAGTGTTAAAATGGGTTTATCTTTCTGAGATTTCTGAGTTCTCCTAAGGCTATGTGACTCTTGTGCATATCTAATCTGCAGTTTAAAACCTTTTCTGACCATCTCATCAAAATTGTGATCTGCTTTCCAATTTAGTCCAGATATTCTGAAGGCATACCATTAGCTACTGCATTTATTCATCCATCCATTATCGAGATGCTAGATACTTCTGTTGAGGATGTTGTTGAGCGCAATAGCTGGTGAGGAAGAATTACGCATTACTGATTATCTTCTGTCTTTCTCTATTTTGTTCTGTAGAACTCACTAATGGCATCTTGCTTCATGATGTCAATAAGTAAAGTTTTCTCATGGTTGGATGGATAACTGCAGGTTTGATGCTCTCTCTGTATTACCTGCTTCTTTTGGAGCCCAAGATGCATCTAAGATATTGTCACGTTGTCCATCTGTTCAGTCAGCATTGAAGGTGACAGTATGCCAAATCTATTGTTTCTGCTGCACTTGATCTGTTGAATTATTTATTCATTCGCTTTATGTTTTTCTGCAGGGTAACAAAGTTGTGATCTTGGGGGACTCCTACATATTTAGTGATGGTTTTGTGAAGGTAGAGCTCTTCAAATTGTTTTTCATGTATGAATGCATGTTCATAGGTGTGCGAGTGTGCATTTGTTTTGTTTCGATATATAACTTGGTGATTCTCGAGAGGTGTTTATGGGGGCAGTTATTCTTTCGGACAAAATCCAGTCAGATCGGCTGTCTGCCAATTATTATGATCAATTTAACGTTTACAATCCCAGAAAGCATAGATAATTTGTCCTCTGTTTCCTATACTCCATGGTGTGCATTAATTTTTGGATTCATCTCTTCTGCTGGTTCAGATTAAAAATGAGATAAAATATCTCAGAGTACTTTTCCTTTTCTAAATGTTTGTTTGTACTAATGATGTCTATTTGATTGCATTTATTTTTGCTCTCCCGTACCATTTGTCTATGTCACTATTGCAATTTGCTGCAGTTTTCTTGAAGCAAATTTACATGTGATTAAGTCTTTTTTTCTGTCTCACTGGAAATTTGGTGTTGTCCCTTCATGCTAGGATGTTTATGACCGTATAGAGAAAGAGATGGAGGCCTTCAATGCCTCGGGTACTTTGGGAAACACACCGAGTGAGGACTTAAACTTGGCCAAGGAAACTAAAGCTAGAAATGACTCAATCAGATCTGCTGAATTAAATGAAACTGGTAATGAAAGAAAAAAGAAAAAGGGAAAGTCTGCAGGGACAAAAGCGGTAGATAACATTCCTGATGACGAGGACTTCGCTCCTACGAAATCTAAGAAAAACCAGAGGAAAGGAAAGGATACATCTTCCGCTCAGGGATCAGATGCAAAAACTGGAGCTAAGAAAGATTCTCATAAGATGCAAGCTGATAATCGTAATGTTCCTTCGGAGGAATGGGTAGTGGAAAAGATTCTAACTCTGGTTCCTGATTTTGAAGAGCAAGGTCCGTCCGGTTTTATTCTTCCGTTTGTAGTTATCAGCCATTCAGAGATTGATAAATAACCAGTTCGAAGTGCGTGTCTTGACAGGTGTGGAAGATGTGGAGACCATCCTTAGACCTTTAGCTAGCCACATGAGACCCATGCTGATAAATGCTTTGAAGGAGAGAAGAAAGGCAATGCTTACTGAAAATGCTGACAAAGTGAGACGCTTGCTTGACAATTTGCAAAAGAAACTTGATGAGGTCAGGATAATTGTTATTACGAATAATCTAAAGTTTTGCCTGCAAATTCAGGGGTTATATTGCAACTACTTTTCTATCATATCATTATGACATCTGCTCTTTTGCAGTCTTTCTTAAATATGCAGTTGTATGAAAAATCACTGTATTTTTTTGAAGATGACCAAGCAACTTCTGTAAGTCTTTTGCCAGTCTTATTATCATGCCATTTGCTGTCCTGGCCTTGGGGGCAAATCGATATACCAGTTAGTCGGTTCTGAAATACTAGCCTAAGTGTGTCTATGATTTACAGGTTATTTTGCACCGACATCTGTTAAGAACAATGGCCGCTCCCATTGCAGATATGCTTTTTCATAACTTGGTAATACTTTGTTGGCTGTTCAAATCCTTCCCTTGTTTTTGGTTTTTCTAAAGGAAGATTGTAGGATTTGAAGAATGTTGTAACATTAGCAGTTTATGTGTATGCAGGACATGCACAACAAATTGAAGAATGGAATTGAGATTGAAGAGGCTCAAAATCCTGATTCCATCTCGCTTAATTCTGCAGAAAGGACTTCTATTGTATGAACCATTGCTTCCTTCTTTGTGCTATGAGAATCAATCTGAAATTCAAGGAAAGCTCAATCGTGATGTACCTTTTACCGTTTTCTACAGGCAAAAAGTTTTCCTGGATCTCTGTCAAAGAAAGCATTTTCTGTGGCGGAAGCTTTGGAAGGCAAGGTTGGTTTTCCTTGCGAGACGGGTTGTCCTCTTTGAGGAGTCTTTTCTTTGAAATAATTGTCCTTAATCATTAAAACAGTTCGCTCCCTTTCTTTATGTTGGATGGGAATTATGGCATGCTTGACTTTCATTATTTGTGCCTCCTTTTTCAACTGAAATTTGAATTACAGCTTTTAGTCTGTTGTTCATGATTATTTTATGAATTTGTTGAAGTTGAGGGTCTTTTTCTTTTTGTTGGAGTCACTTGAACTTTTCACTTATTCTTTTATGTATATTTATTAATGTAAAAGGAACATTTTCAAGTGGGATATGGTAGTGCAGGTTTTCTTTTTGCATTTTTGTACTCCCATCCCTTTGACTCATGTCTCTATTTCTCTTTAACTGAAAACAACCAAGAGTTTTGACCAGTAAACTGCTTGAGAAGCATAAATCAATTGATAGTAGTAAGCAGCTTGCTAGTTTGATTTTGTAGCCCTCCCTTTAAGGATTCCCTCTTGTGCAGTGCATATGGAAGTCATATTGTCAGGCTTGACAAGCCTCAAGTGTCTTTCAGTTGAACTACTTCAATTGCCTAATATGTGCAAGTATATTTATTGACATGCTTACTTTTATTGTTTTGTCATAGCGAGTGGATGCATTCATGACTACTCTAAGAGAGATGGCAGAAGAGAGGTGGGTTGTTTTGAGTTTGAGTATTTTTAGGGGTTTCCATTTGGAATATGTATCTTTATCTTTTCATTTACACCTTCCAACAACCTCCCTTCCTGCAATGGCTGTTAGCAATCAACTTTTTTGGATTCCATTTTACAGTGGGCTGGTCTTGAAAAAGCTTGATAAGAAATTGGAAAGAACGCTTCTGCATTCATATCGCAAGGTAACAGACTCAGAAGGGTCTCAATAGTTTTCCCCTCTTCATTCCCTGTATATCTTCTTATTTGAAGATTTCTCACACCGGGTTGATGTGAGATTTTTTACTTGTAGTTTGGTAAATATGGCTCCTGTGATGAATGCTGTTTTCTGGTTGTCAGGATTTAACAGCTCAAGTTTCTGCTGAAACTGATCCAGTTGCTCTTCTGCCTAAAGTCGTTTCTCTTCTTTATATACAGGTTTGATGTCTAAATAATACATTATACAGGCTTTTCATGCTCAAGGTTCAGTTAACATGGGTGCTATTCTTTGCAGTTGCACAATAAAGCACTTCAAGCCCCTGGGAGAGCCATTTCTGTTGCTATTTCTCGATTGAAGGTATGGAGTGGAATTGCTGCATGCCCCAGCTTTAATTTTGACATAGTGCTCACACAAACCTTACAATTCAGCACATTCGTCTTTGAAGCCCTTGGCTTTTGGATGTATGATATATATTCATTTTGCAGATTATAGCTTTGGAGGGAAAGTTGTTTACCTGGTTGGAAAAAATGTTAGGCCTACTAGTATTTTGAGAAATGTGTTTGAGACAGAAATTAGGATGTTCTTGCTGATTGGTTGTTGTTATTTAGCATCCTGTACCATCCTGTACCATTTTCAACATGTGTATGTGGTATGTTCTGTTTCTGCTTCTATATAGATGACGTTCATGCCCCTCAATTTTTTACCACATGCATTTCTTCTGTTGCTTTATTCTGGGGGTCCGGATGTGATTTGCCTGCTATGCAAATCTGTCTTATCCCACTAGTTCCATTCTTTGTATTTGCGACTCTTGGTTGTTAACTTATCCAACACCTATGATGCCAATTTTTTCTTATTTTCTTACTGTAGTGAAACCTAAACTGAGTGCAGAATGAGACTGCATTTGGGATCTGTGGACTTGATATTTAAGACAGCTAATCCTTTTAGGCCTAATTTTTGTGATTTTCATACTCTATTGAGGCCTGAATTTTGAATACCATGCCTAAACTGATTGAACAATGACTGCAAATTACTTGTCTTTTCAGATCTGTGGATTTTGATAGGACACCTCGTCATATTTTGTGGCAGAAATTTCTAATGATGTGTTTGTAATTTTTCATTTTTGCAGGACAAACTAGATAATTCTGCATTCAAGATCCTGAGTGATTACCAATCTGCGACGGTGACCCTTTTATCACTCGTATCTGCTGCTACTGGTGATGTGAGTAGTATATCTTTGTCTTCACCTGTAGTTCTCGAGCTACAATTTTTTTATTGTTACATTTAGCCCTTCTAGCTATTGACTCACGGATTAAATATCTTGGGTCTTGTGGAAATTGGTGGCTTAATTTTTCTGAATTTATGCCTGGGTCAGAATGTTCATGTGTATTATTTGCTTGAAATAAAGTTTCTTTCTGTTTGATCAGGAAGAAGACTGTACATCAGATAGAATCATGAGTAAAAGAGAGACTCTAGAGGAGCTAATGCCAGCACTGAAAGGCTTGGTGATAAGTTCCTCGCAATCTTGATACGCAGCTGCCAAATTCCTGAAGGTCTACGGCTGCTGAGGAGAAGCTTGCTTTGAGGTAGTGTTCAAAAGTTCTCTTCATCCTTGCTGGAAGATATCAAGTAACATGTCTAGCCGGATCGCCTGGTAATCTTGAGATTTGTCTTGCAGCCCGAAATGGTGATCGCTGCAGTTAAGAGTTGACCCAATCATCTTCAAACTTGCTTGTTGCAGAGCTGGACGGACCTAATCATTGGTCTGATTGTTCAAATTTGAAGTTCTAACAGATATACAGTTAGTGTAAAAAGACTATAATTTCGAGAGCAATGAAATGGTTCAAAGAATTGCAAATGAAAGTTTAACATGTTAGTCGTTTAATCCTAAAGTATCTGTTCTTTATTTTCTGTTTTGAATGAACATAGTGTCCAAATTATCGGATGTTAGGACGTTCGGGTTTGCATGTTTTTCTTACTTTTGAACGGCAATCTTTTGAACGTCGAACAGATGTGTCACACGGTGGCGAGAGAATGTTTAAGTATCGTTCTCAACTCTTTTATCGAGAAAATAAAATCATTTAGTTTTGACTGATTCCTTAAATTTACCACTTTTTAACAGTTTTGTTACCATGCAGAAATAGACAAACACAAGCATCTACTAAATTGGCCGTTAAACAAAAATATTTTAGAGTTGCTTTTGCTTAGAAACCTAATACGGTCGGCATTCAGTGAAAACATCATTCTCGAAATGACTGTCCTCATGCATTTGCATTCCATGAATGCATCCCTAGTTTCAGTTAGTACTAGGCTATGATGCTTCTGACAGCATCACATCTGCTCCAGAACTTGTACATCCATCCCTCTCTTCCTTTTATCCTAGCTTCAGCTGCATTGTGAAATTACTAACAACCATTCTCTCTTATTCTAGTTGCAAGCCTATTTCTCTTGAAGCGCTTTTATTGTTTTTTCTTATATCAATGTCATCTTGATGATAGATGCACAAAAACAGCTCAAAGCTTAGATTTTATACAAATTTCTGGATGTATAAAAAAAGAAAAGCTTAGATTGTTTTTTTCCAGTCCTAACTGTTCAGATAGATTTAGGATAGTGTCTGGATGGTGTCTTATACGTGGGTTTGGAGACCTCTTGGTTAACTCTTTTTTTTTTTTTTTGGTTAACTCTTTTTTAAGTGTATAATTTTGTTTAGTGGCCAAGTAAAGAAGCTTTATGGGTCAATCATAGACCGTAGATAAAATTGTGGCATATGCTCCATTTTTGTTTGGCACTTATCACAGTTACATCAATTCTGCTATATGCCACTGAAAATTTTGTAAACCGGAAAAAAAAAAAAAATCATGTTTAGAACAAGAGGCTTTATGGCATCCAATTTGTCTCCGTCAAAAGAAAAAAAAAAAACTAACGAAAAGAGCAAAAAAAAAAAGGAAAATAAAATATGGCATTCCATTGCAAATCGTATTTGATTATTCTTTTTGATTTTGATGGTACTCCTGTGCATACCAGATTTGATCACTACATCAGATAAAACCCATGACATTACCAGCGAGTCTCAACCATGCAAGAAATCGTGACAAAGGGACCAAGTTCTTTGCCAATGAAAAACCACAACTACCCTCCTTTCCATTGATCTGCCTTACAAATCCTTGGAACTACAGATTAATACAAGAGCACATAAACAATTTCTTCAGCCTTAATTAAAGGAGTTTGACACCAGCTTCCCTCAAAGAATCAATTACCGCTTTCACCTTTCCATGATATCTTTGTTCCCTCTTGAAGAAAACTGAAACAGCAGGTATGTCCTTCATCAGCAGCCGCTCTGCCAGGATCTTCCCAATCTTCGCGGCAGCTGCAACATCCCGGGTGTTTTCCATGCTCGGCCTCAGGGCCTTCTCCTGTGAGCTAGCCGAAGAGGCCACTGTGGCAGTTGGTCCATGGATGACTTGAGCACTCACATACTTGTTTGTGAAATGCATCTTCAGAACATAAGGTTTCAAATATTGAGTGACTCTTGCTGGCCTAACTGGTGGTGCAATAACCATTTGTATCTGCAGATCAATAGCCACTAGCATCATAAGCATAAAACCGAAATTATTTCTAATGATTGAAGCAACAAACTCAATGATTCGCAAGAATCAAACATTTCATATAAAAGCTCCACAAAAAGTTCTATACTATACCTTAATCAAAGCAACTAATCTTATATAAAACTCAATTAGGCCTCAATCCAAACTAGTCCTCATTGGTTTGGCTACATTTCTCTACACTATTCAGCTCTGTCAAGAACGGGACAACCCATATATATGTAGCCAAGCAAAATGAATCCATAATACGAGAAACAACGGAATCCCTAAACAACACTTGGATGCCTATTTCTCAAAGACCCACAAAATTTTTTTGCCAAGAAATGAAACCCCAGTTGTAGATCATGCTATTTTCTTCGCATTTCAATTCCTGAAATCCCAAATAAGCGAGTATCACCAGTGGGTTCTTCTTTTCACACATTTCCAACACATGTAACAAATAGCCCAAGAAACCAAAAAAAGAAAACCTAAAAATCCATTCTTTACATTAAAACTGACACCGAATACGAAAACAAAACGAACTAATTTTTAAAATTCATCATGGCAGGGAAAAGAAAAATTCGGGTGCTTTATCAAATTTTATAAGCTGGTGGTCTGGATTTTCGAACTAACCGTCGATCGGGTTCGAAGCTTTGGCAGAGGCGGAGGACGGCGGCTTGCAGTGGATGAGCGAGTGTTTCTCTGTTTAAGGAGAAAAGGTTCTTCTGGGTTTTAGTTTGGTAACATTAATTTTTTACTATAAGATAAAATTGCCAAATGTTTATTTCCTGAGTGAAAATTTTTAATTTTAAAGAAAATGGTTATGCTTGTTAAAAAATTAAACTAAAGTATAATAAAATAGTAATGAAAATAAAAATATGCGGACATTTGAAAATGAAAAAAAAAAATGTTGGTTCAATTGTAGTCAGCCCTCTGGGCCAAAGGCGGGTCAAGGTGGCACTGGCCCGTTATCCTTCCACTGCCGAGAGCTGGAGGTTGTCGCTGCTCTGTGAAACCAGCCTCACGCGGTGCCCTTCCCCTTTAAGGCCCACGCAACCCGAATCTTCAAACGGGCAACATGGGCCACTCGGGGCTTGGAAACGGGCGGGCCAGTAGAGAGCCACAGAGACACAACCCATTGGGCTGGCTCAGTGTTCCAACACATTAAGGCCCCCACTTGGGTTACAAGCTAGCGTTACCAAGCTCGGCGATGCATCCATCTTGAGGTGACATTATATTGTGTAAATCTAAACTTCTCCTAAATGAGGTGGGATTAGAAACTTGATCTTTAATAGCTCTCTCACTCTCTCTACTTGCAAACTCATTTCCTTCTTAGACATTTTCACTGTAACATTTACTTCATACAATAATTCGCTGTTAACATTTTCTTTCAGTGATGAAGGAAGAAGACAACCAAGGAAACTAACACAAAAATTTGATGCCACAGGCGACTCAAAAGTTACTTATCAGGTGGTGAACTAACTATGGTGCTAACTACAAGACCATCCAGTAAGCTACTAGTTTTACACATAAATCTTCACACTTAGCTATTTGAGGTGCTTTTTTCTTTTGTTATGGTCCAATAGCCTCCATAAATAATTCTGCAATTGCATATTTAGCTTTCCAGCTAAACTACAAAGCATGCTCCTTGCCCTTGTGCAGATTGTGCCACTAATGCTGCATCCGGAAATGGGAATCACAAGAGATGTCAGAATATCTCAACATCAGAGCAAAACATATTCCCTCCGGATCATCAACAGAAGAAAATTTCCCACCATGGCCAAGTAATGGCCACTGCAATACAAGCAACAAAAGCCTCCAAGTCAATTAACCTTGCAGTCAACTTTTCTCCTCGATTAACAAGCACTGCCTATTTTGTGCTCTGCTTTATGGACCTGCTAGGTGGTATCCATCTGAGAACCAAACCAGCAGAGTTGCAATTTCTGTCAATATTCCACAGATTGGTCTGCATACTGATAAGTGCCGTGTGGTAAGCCCTGTACCCGGTTCAGGTTAATGGTTTGACTAGTGTAACGATTTCCCACGTAGATAGTAACTCTACTGTGACTCCACTCCTCAATGCCATGGAAGTTTTCTCAGTAATTCACATGTCAAAAGAAGGACTTTTGCTAAACTTCACCTTGGCACTATGGGCTACAATATTATTAAACTTGCTACTTGTTTTCAGGCGTTGAACTGTAATGAGCTGAAGTAGCATTGTTGGAAATGAAGTCGTGTGGTATCAACTTGGCATACTAAAGTTTGGATATTCTAGAATTCTTCAAGAAGAAGACAATGAAATTCAACTGCCATAATACAGTTGTATCTTAAAGCCTATTGAGTTGATTAATGTAGAACCGGATATTGTCGGACCCCTTAATAGGACGGCATGCTTCATACACAAAATGTAATGTTTGTTGTTAGACAATTCCGATTTCCTATTCAGAATAAGGGGATGAAAGGTCAAAGGTTGGTGTTTAGTCATTCTTAGATTGATTTTCTTTCATTGACATTCTAGAACACATATGATAAGCACGTACACTTAAAAATAAGAGCACATCTGTTGCATAAGACGCAATTAGATTATTTCCTCGTCAGTCACATCAACATAATTCTACTCTGGGTTCTCAAAAAAAAAAAAAACATAATTCTACTCTGGTAGGTTCATCTTTTTCTAGGTAATAATTAATTTAGTACACCTCCTACATCATAGTGGAATTTTTATTCAAATTAACGTAAGCCTTTATCCTGTAAATAAATAAAAGTCTTCGAGGTAGGGAATAATTCTACGCGGATTATGTCGTCTGAGGTGGATATATCCTACCGATTTCCTCATTTGACTATATAAGTCTTCATTTGTTTTGGTCATTAAAGCAAAACTTGCCCTATATTGCATATATATTCTAACACACATAAACACCATCCACTGTACACTAAGCCTGTGTCTCTATCATTTCAATAATTGGGTTTCTTCCTTCAGAAAATGAAAATTCTGTATCATTTAACTGATATTTCGTTGACTGCTCTCATATCAAAGTCAAGCCAGCAGATTTTGGACATCTTGTACTTTTTTTCTGTAAATAAATGACAGCTTGTATTGTTCAAATACAAGTTGTAATAATGGGCCGCAAGTAAATAATGGAGGCCGAGCGTAATACCCAAATAACTCATGACAATTGAGACCATTGGGCTCCCTGAACGTATAGTTGAACGAGGAAAGGAAACTATGAGTAAGGCTCCTGGTTGGGCCGAAGTTTGCCTAAACCAGATAAACCAAATGCTGCTTCCAGTAACGTAGCCCATCTATCCAAGGCATCCAACTTGAATGGCAGACCCTGGGCTTGATGATGATTCTGTACCTGGAAAATGGACCGGATCGGGTACATTTGGATTTGTCCCACATAGCATGGTTCATTCTTTTTTACGGATTTTTTTTTTGAGAAAAAATTGCAATGGATTTTATAAATGAAAGTTATCTCATGTTGTTGTATAGGTTATTGTTTTATCTATTTTAGATATTATAAAAATTTTAATATTAGTATTTTTTGTTTGTGCTCCTGTCAACTTGTTTGCAATAATATGCTAATCCAACCTTCTCAAAAATCATATAAAAAGGTAGAAAAATAATTCTATATATCTGAATGTAATATCCACCATTTGTATACTTCTGCACTCTATTTTATGGTGGCCAATAGCTCGTCCCTTGCGTCTGTGATTTCTTATAAAGATCTCATGCTTGCATGCCTTTTTATTATTTGCTATTACACATTTTAAAGCAATTATGTTTTACTCTAGGTTGTCAAAAGAACCATTACAGGTACTGTATAGCCTTGCTTTGTTTTTTTAAACCGAAAACTGATGAGTAACAGTAAACAAAAAAGCACAGGGTTTGAGGATTTTTACAATACAAGGATCTATCAACAACTGTGACTGCCATCTTTTAAACAAAATATTATAGTATTGAGTGATTCAATATAATATAAAATATAAACATCATAGAAAACATAAAAAACATTTTGGAACATGCATTTCTTCACCTTAAAACTTTACAAGCGACGGCTGCCTTAAGGTCACAGATACTTTGGAGACGAAGCTATAGAGTTGGAATTTAATGGTAGCTATGACGGAACCAATAGAGTTGAAATTTTGATGGCAGCTATGACGATTTGGTTCCTGCTATTGGACTTGAGGATGTGGTGGATGCTTAAATTGGCATGGCAAATGATGTCAATTATCCAAAGATATGTTCATAATATTTTGGTATTTAAATTTAAATACTATTTATTAAGTAATTAGATTTAAGACAAGAATTGCAACACCACTCTACTTCCTCTATTTCCTCTGCGCTCCCGTAATCAATCTCCTTCATTCTTGAAACATAATTTTGTCTTGAATAAATACTTTATAAGAATATATAAATTAAGTAAAATTAAAAGATAAAAAAATAATAGCAATTATGATTTCAAATTATGTGTTAGTTTATGTTTTCTTGGTGGCCATTATACATATTATGTTAGCTATAATCATTTTTTCGAATAAAGAGGTTATTTTGCCAATTAGTAATTCTACAATGCAAGTAGTGATATGATCATTTTTTTAGTATAATTAACTATAAAGAGGCTATTTTGCCAATTAATAGTTCTACAAAGCAAATAGTGATAGATGAAACATAACCACATTGCGTGTTAATATTGTACAAAGTTTCAATATTTGTGCATTATCTTTTATATTAATATCTGATTTTAACTATTTATAACACATGTAAATGAATGATTTTATACCTAGAAAAAATGGCATCATATAGGTGATAGTACAACACTAACCTGATGCAGGCATGGCAAGATGCGAACAATCTCCCCTGTCGTAACTTGGGTGTAGCAAATTAGACATAACAATTGCACAACTGATGCGTCAGAGCTATCAAGCACCGCATCAAAGCTGTCAGGCACCGTATACTTAGGTAATATATCTATCTCTTCCTGGATCATTGGGATAGAAGTATTACCAACCAATGGTATACTAATATCATAGTCAGACACATGCATTTAAAATAATTCTAAGAATGTGTCATAAAAGAAATCTATGAATATGACATCAAATTCACAATCACGAGCAAGCAAACATACCTTTTGGGGGCAAATCTTCCGGCACTGCACTTTCCACCCTAATTGCCGTAATATCTGACAGTGGCCGTTCAAACACTCTCCCCCTATTCAGCTCCCCAATCCTTTCCCACACCTGATCATACAAAATGGCTTCACCCAAATCTGGCATCACAGGCTCCACTAATTGAGACGATTAATCTTGAAATGTACATTTTCGGACCTATCGGACAGCATGCTCCATTCACAAAAATAATGTAATTGTTAGACAAGTACTGCAGATTTCCTACTCTAGAATAAAGAATGAGAAAGGTTGGCGTTTAGTCATCCTTACATTGATTTTCTTCAATATTGACATCGTAGAACAAATATTGTAAGAACTTATACTTAAAAATAACGACAAATTTGTTGCATAAGATGTTATTAGATTATTTCTTCACCAATCACGTCAACATAATTCTACTCCGGTTCATCCTCTTCCCGGTAATAATTTAGATACACCTCCTACATCATAGTGGAATTTTTATTCAAATTAAGGTATGTAACAGCCCGGATAAAATTTTTGATTTTTACCGGGACTGTAGAAGTCTTTTTACCGTGATTTACTGTTGAATTAATCTTGGGTAATTAATTCAAGGTAAATCGGGAGTTGTTTTTCGAAACCGAGAGTTTTCCCGCGCTCGTGATTTTTCCGTGGATTTTTCGGAACTAAGTTGGTATTTTTCGGGTTTCGGAATTTCTCGAAAAATCACATCGGAAAATAACTAAGGAGGTATCAGTTATTTTCTGGTCCGGACCGGACTCGCCCGTAATGCAGACGAATTTTATTATTGGTTCACATGATAAATAGTAATTTTTCCATTATAAAAGAAGGAGGCAGCCGGAGGAGGAGAAGAAGAAGAAAAAAAAAGAAAGGAGAGAAAAGGGAGAGGAAAAAGAAAAAAAGAGAGAAAAAAAAGAAAAGAAAAAGAAAGAAAAGAAAGAAAAGAGAAAAAAAGGGGAAAATCTGAAAACAAAAAAAAAGAGAGAAGAGAGGAAAAAGAAAGAGGGAAAAAAATAATAAATCAGAAAAAAGGAAAAGAAAATAGAAGAAAATAAGAAAAATAGAAGAAAAGAAAAAAAAATACAGAGGAACAGTAGCCACCCCGGCCTCCCACGGTTACTGTGCACGCCGACGGGTTCTGGGCCGTGACTCGCTGCACCGCCGTCACCATCGGGCTCGCCGTGCCGACGCGACCCGAACCCAGTCGCCCCCGTCGCCCTCCGCCGCGAGACACGCCGTGACGCGCCGACGACCCGCGAGCAACCCGGCGGATCTTGCTCCCCGCGCCGCTGACGACGAAGCCGCCAGCCTTCCGCCTCCTTTCCGCCGCCCGTGAAGTCACCCCGATGTCGCCGACTCTGTGCCAGCCCTCCCTCGCGTTTCCGTGCCGTCGACCGCCGCTGCTGGGTAAGAACCCGATTCTTCTGGGCGGGTCGCGGCCGGGTCGCGCCTGGGTTGGGTTGCGATCCGGATTTCCTTTTTCTTTTCTTTATAAAACTAATGATAATATATATATATATATCTAAATAATTCCTGCTAATTAATTTCTGGGAAAAAAGGGGTAAATATTATTTTGAAAAATTATATGTAATATTCTGGGTTGGGATTTAGAAATATATATATACTTTGGTTCTTCAATTAAGATAATTATATTTTGTTTGTAAATTAATATTATGGTTAGATTTGAAAAAAAATATATATACCTTGAAAATAATTTCTGGAAAATTTATATGCATATTATTTTCCTCTGGAAAATTTTGGTTGTGGAAATTATATATATATGTACTTTGTAAAATTAAGGGTAATTATATTTTGCATTGGGAAATATTATTACTATATATATTTAGAAAAGATAAATACTATATAAATATTTTCTGGAAATTATAAATAGGTTATTATTTTTCTGGAAAAATTATGGAGATTAATTGAGACGCCCCGACCCGTATTTACCGTACACAGTAAACACGTGCCGGAGCTGTGACGACCCAACCAAATAAGCCCAAGCATACAGTGTGAACAGCAATAACTCGGCCCAACGGCCCAAAATAATAAAACAACATAAGTAACAAATCCGGCCCAATGGCCCAATAATAGCGAAAACATTGCACAGCGGAAGACTTAAATAACTCACTAACACTGTATGCGACACATGCAAACTATGGATCCAAGCCCTGTCCAAGGGATAACGCTGCAGCCTGTCTGGAATGCACCAATCCTGTACCAAAAATAACTCATCCTACGGGATGAAAGCCCGCAGGTGAGGGGTGAGTCCGAAGTGCTCACGACAATGGAAAGACCATCAATATGGACACTAAAGTTACTCAAAGTCGAAACACAGGCTAAACAGCTCAACCATAAGACTCAAATAAAAAAAAAACCAATTATCCAATTTTATCTTTACGGGTGTAACAGCCCCGGTAATTTTTATGTTTTTACCGTCACCGTAAATTTATTTTTACAGTTAATTAATATTAAAATTAATCTTGAATAATTAATTAACGGTAATTTACGCTTCGGAATCCGAAACCGAGCACTGTCCCACGCTCGGGATTTTTCTACGGATTTTCCGGATCAAAGTTGGAATTTTTCGGGTCCAGGAATGTCGAGAAAAATCGGGATTAACCTCGTATTATCGGGCTAGGAATTTATCAAGGGGGTATTATAGATATTTTCTGGTCCGGACGGAACCCGCTTCACATGCTGCCCAGTGTGGAGGCTGCAGCCGCCATTCACTGTGAGCATGTGAATGATCAGTTTACAGCCCGTGCATCACCAGTTCCTGCATGCTTTCCACTAGCTATATTTCTTTATTCCTTCTCTTCCTGCCTCATCAGCTCACACACCATTCCTCCTGCAAAAACGTTCTGCTAACCATCTTAACCATACTTCCCTTCTTCTCAAAATCAAACCAAGTAAAGGAAGAAGAAAAAAAAACAAACAAAACAACAACAAACACCCAAACACCGGCCAAACTATGCCGTTTTACACCCCACCCGTCACCTTCCTTCTCATTTTCTTCCCCCTCGCTACTGTTCACGAAGGGGGGAACCACGCCGTCGCACCGGACACCACCCCTCCCATCACACTCCCCGTGCTGCCGCTGTCAAAACCCAGCCGCTGCCGCCCGGTTGCACCTCCTGACGCGCCGCCAGCCACCGAGGACCCGACGACAGCTCGCTTGGACCCGACGGGCTGCACCACCTGCAACAACACCGCCGTCGACGGTCGCTGCCCAGCAGCCGACGCCTTCGCCTCCGCGACGCCCTCCTTGCGACGTGCCATCCTTCCGCCGCCCCTGGTCTTCAGCCGTCGCGCCACCGCCTGCGTGCCCGAGGTGAGCAGACCCGCTTAGTGGAGGGCTCGACCCGGTTGCGTGAGGCTTGACCCGTTTCGTGGTCGGGTCGCGACCTGGGTCTAAGCCTGGGCTGCGCGGGTTCTGGGCCGGGTTCGGCTTGGGCCTGCTGTGGTCTGGGCTTGGGCATGGGTTGGAAGTTTGGTTTGGGTTTGGGCCTGGACTTGGCCCAGCCCGGAAATAATAAAAAAAAAAGAGAAAAGAGAAAAGATAATAAATATAATTCTGGAATAGATAGGAAAATTCTGGGAAAAAGAAATTAATTGGAGAAAAATAATGGAAAGGGGTGTAATTAGGTAAGTAATATTTTGGAAATAAAATAGATATGATTTGGGAATAATTAGTGTTCTAGGGAAATATAAACGTGATAAACAATAGTAGAATAATTAAATTGAGAAGATAATCATGGGGATAACAATAATAATAACAGTGATAGTAATTAATAATTTTGGAAAATATATGGTATACCATATGAGGANCGGATTCATGATGTGTTTCATGTTTCCATGCTGAGGAGGTACAGATCAGATCCTAGTCATGTGGTTACTACCGCAGATGTTGAGGTCGCAGAGGATCTTACATATACAGAGATGCCGGAGCAGATTCTTGCCAGAGAGGCCAGACAGTTGAGGAGCCGAGTCATTCCCATGGTGAAAGTCAAGTGGAGCAAGCACTCTGTGAACGAGTCTACATGGGAAGTTGAGGAGCACATGCGCTCCCAGTATCTGCACCTGTTCGCACCACCGGAGTGAATTTCGGGGACGAAATTCTTTTAAGGTGGGTAGACTGTAACAGCCCCGGTAATTTTTATGTTTTTACCGTCACCGTAAATTTATTTTTACAGTTAATTACTATTAAAATTAATCTTGAATAATTAATTAACGGTAATTTACGCTTCGGAATCCGAAACCGAGCACTGTCCCACGCTCGGGATTTTTCTACGGATTTTCCGGATCAAAGTTGGAATTTTTCGGGTCCAGGAATGTCGAGAAAAATCGGGATTAACCTCGTATTATCGGGCTAGGAATTTATCAAGGGGGTATTATAGATATTTTCTGGTCCGGACGGAACCCGCTTCACATGCTGCACAGTGTGGAGGCTGCAACCGCCATTCACTGTGAGCATGTGAATGATCAGTTTACAGCTCGTGCATCACCAGTTCCTGCATGCTTTCCACTAGCTATATTTCTTTATTCCTTCTCTTCCTGCCTCATCAGCTCACACACCATTCCTCCTGCAAAAACGTTCTGCTAACCATCTTAACCATACTTCGCTTCTTCTCAAAATCAAACCAAGTAAAGGAAGAAGAAAAAAAAAACAAACAAAACAACAACAAACACCTAAACACCGGCCAAACTACGCCGTTTTACACCCCACCCGTCACCTTCCTTCTCATTTTCTTCCCCCTCGCTACTGTCCACGAAGGGGGGAACCACGCCGTCGCACCGGACACCACCCCTCCCATCACACTCCCCGTGTCGCCGCCGTCAAAACCCAGTCGCTGCTGCCCGGTTGCACCTCCTGACGCGCCGCCAGCCACCGAGGACCCGACGACAGCTCGCTTGGACCCGACGGGCTGCACCACCTGCAACAACACCGCCGCCGACGGTCGCTGCCCAGCAGCCGACGCCTTCGCCTCCGCGACGACCTCCTTGCGACGTGCCATCCTTCCGCCGCCCCTGGTCTTCCGCCGTCGCGCCACCGCCTGCGTGCCCGAGGTGAGCAGACCCGCTTAGTGGAGGGCTCGACCCGGTTGCGTGAGGCTTGACCCGTTTCGTGGTCGGGTCGCGACCTGGGTCTAAGCCTGGGCTGCGCGGGTTCTGGGCCGGGTTCGGCTTGGGCCTGCTGTGGTCTGGGCTTGGGCTTGGGCTTGGGCATGGGTTGGAAGTTTGGTTTGGGTTTGGGCCTGGACTTGGCCCAGCCCGGAAATAATAAAAAAAAAAGAGAAAAGAGAAAAGATAATAAATATAATTCTGGAATAGATAGGAAAATTCTGGGAAAAAGAAATTAATTGGAGAAAAATAATGGAAAGAGGTGTAATTAGGTAAGTAATATTTTGGAAATAAAATAGATATGATTTGGGAATAATTAGTGTTCTAGGGAAATATAAACGTGATAAACAATAGTAGAATAATTAAATTGAGAAGATAATCATGGGGATAACAATAATAATAACAGTGATAGTAATTAATAATTTTGGAAAATATATGGTATACCATATGAGGAAATGATTATTTTGGGATATGTAGATGGTAAATAATAATTATTTTTAACAAATATTTTGGGAAGTACATACTTGTAGAAATAAATTGGAAAGGGTATTATCAAGTATATACGTACCAGAATAATACCTGGAAGTACGTATAAGTATAAGAATAGTATTATTTAGACACCGGGAAGTAAATGGTGAATTAAGACGATGATAATGGAATAACCCGGGGAAGTACCGAGTTATCGCGTTAGTTATTTCTTTTTACGGATTATAGTAAAAGTCAAGCATGAGCATACCATCTTATATGTGCATATTATTTGTTTGATATAGGAGTTGATAACGAGCTGTTACCTGAGGAGTCGGACTTGGAGTCAGTGGGACAGTTTCAAACTTGATATCGGCTAAGGTGAGGATGGATAACCTTGGATATGTACCTGTAATGCTGTGTATGAATTTGTTGTTTGCTTGAATTGTTTGTTAGCTGCTATATGATTGCTATGGAGACTGTTGATGTTACTGTTGCTATTTGTTGATGTGGTCTTACCATGATGTTGTTGAAATATGCTGTTGGTTTGTGATATTGTGAGAAACTATTGAACTGTTAATTGTGAGAATTTGGAAATAAGAAATTGTTGGCTGGTTGAGTTTGAGAAGTAAATTGTGATGATTAAAGTTGAGTTATGATGATAGAGTATTGGGATTGGAAATTAATTTGAGATGATGATATAATTGTCACTTGGAAAGTAGAGGTACGACCCGATGGTTTGATAATTAATTCTGAGATGCTATGGTTGGTTACTTGATTTGGTTGACATGATGATGACTGTGGTTGGGGTATACCAAATACCCAGTGGCTCGGATATGCCGAATATCCGCAGTGGCTCAGATATGCCGAATATCTGGATAGTATGTTGTTGCCTGAGGTTGGGGTATACCGAATACCCAGTGGTTTGGATATACCAAATATCCGGGATTTGAGATGTGGATTGGTTTGACCTAGCATCCGGAATTAATTACTAACCAGGTACGACCCTAGCTTGTCCAGTGATGGGCCCGGAAGATAAAATTGGTAGAAAGATAATAATTAAGCATTCTTTTGGTCTTGGTTAGTTGCTTTTAGTGGTTTTCTTGTATTGTGATTGGTTGTGTTTGCTGCTGAGAATGTTGTGCTTATTTCGGAAGTGTTACAGTTGAATATATCTCTGTTTATCCTTCGTCGGTGAGCACTTCGGACTCACCCCTCGCCTGCGGGGTTTCATCCCGTAGGTTTGGTTGATCGTAGTTCAGGTACGATGTTCGTTAGCTGCTGCTTACTTCTCCACCTGACCCGGATCCATACCCCGCTGCATCTGCATTCTAGTCTTCCGCTGCTTGTCTTTCTTTTGTGATATTGCTGTTGTTGCTGTACTATATCAGTTGTTGATTAGTTTGGAGTGTAATGGATTGAATAATGGTCCCCGGGATCGGGTGACGAATATTGTATTTGGGAATTGCTTGTATTGTATTATACATTGTATGTACTGTCTGCTACTGTAGTAAGAACAGTTCCGGCACGTGTTTACCCTGTACGGTAAATACGGGTCGGGGCGCTTCAACGGGCCCTGTCACGGATAAGCTAGTGATCAAACCTGGTTATCAACACATTCCGGGTGCCAGACCAAATCAGAGAACCCAGGGATCGACATCCCAAAAATACGAACCCAGGGATAGACATCCCAAAAATATATCACGGGATAGACATCCCAAGCATAGATATGCTTATCAAGTAACCCAGGTCATGGCCACCACGAAACAGTCTCTAACCATCGAGTCGTACCACTACTACCACGTGACAATTATATTATCGTTATCAAAACCAAATCACAGGGATCGACATCCCTAACCATTATACCGGGATAGACATCCCTATCCAAAATACCGAGGATCGACATCCTCATCACAATTCATTAATTATCCATTTACTTATTCCAAACGACACAGAAAATCGACACGGGGATAAACATCCCAAAATACCAAACAAGATTCCGGGATAAACATCCCGAACCAAAGCACAGCAAATACAACATCCAACCATGCAATAATCATCAAAACAAAATAACCGAGTAATATAGATACATATTGAAGGAAATCCATCCTCACCTTGGCCGATTACTCAACTTCGGAAATGATGACCGGTACGACGCCGGCTCCTCGGGAAACTGCCCGATATCCAACCTATACCACAAATCAATATATACACATAAATGCACATAATCGGTATGCAATGATGCCAATACTACGAAATTACCCATCCCGGTTCATATCTCTTTTATTTTCATTTACCGAAAATATTTATCCATACGTATATCCGAATATAATTTCGGTACTATATTTTAATAAAAATTCTTTTCAAGATATTTTCATAAAATAATTATACTTTTCCCAAAATAATAATCACTATAATTTTTCCAGAAAATAATAACGTATTTATAATTTTCAGAAAATATTTATATAGTATTTATCTTTTTCTCAATATATAATAATATTTTCCAACATAAAATATAATAACTTTTAATTTTCAAAGTACATATATATATATATAATTCCACAACCATAATTTTTCCAGAGAAAATAATACATATATATAAAATTCCCAGAAATTATTACATGGTATAAATATGTTTTTCCCAATAATATTAGTTTTCCCAAAACATAACTTAATTATTTATTAATGTGTACATATTTATATTTTTCACAAAATACCAACATTAAATTGACCATAATTTTCTTAAATTAGTTATATAATTTTTTTCCAAAATTATAAATCAAATTAATAAATAAATACCTATATATATATTTATTATTATTTTTTTTTAACTGGACTGGGCTATGAACAGTAAGCCCATGCCCAGCCCAGAATCTAAGCCCAAAGACAGGCCCAGGCGCCAGGCCTAGGCAGACCAACAGCAGGCCCGCGTGAGCAGGCCCGCGCATAGCCTGTAGCCCGCCAGCCTAAGCCCAAGCTATCAACAACCCAACACACGACCCGTTACGCAAAGCGGATCCTAGCAAACTGGGTCTTACCTCCGGGTTGCGACGACGGCGGCGCGGCAGGAGCGCGAGGGGAGGGCGAGCGAGCACAGCAGCAGCTGCGGCGGACGATGGCGACTCCATGCGTGGTGGAAAGGCGGCGCAAGGCGGCACGGCGGCTGAGCAGAGGCGCGGGGAGCTGGATCCGTCGGGTCGCACGGCAGGTCAACGCCTCTTGCAGGTGCGTCCGGCGGCGGAATCGAGCGGGGGAGGCGGCGTCGAGGTCGCGTCGGCGTGGCGAAGGCGCTGGTGGCGGCGGTGCAGCGAACGGTGACGCGGAACGCCACGGGATGAACAGTAGCAGACGCTCGGGGTTGATGATGAACAGTCCTCTTCTTCTTTCTTTTTTCATTTTCCTTATTTTCCTTCTATTTTCTATTTTCTTTCTTTTCTTTTCTGATTTTTGCTTCTTTTTTTTTCTTTTCTCTTCATTATTTTTTTTCTTCTCTCATTTCCTTTTTTTTTCTCCCCTCTGTATGTTTTTTTTTCTGTTTTTTTTCCTCTTTTTTTTAATTTTTCCTTTTCTTTTTTTTTCTTTTCCTCTCTTTTTCTTTTTCTCTCTTTTTTTCTCTCTTTTTTTTCTTTCTTTTTTTTTCTCCTCTCCTCTCTTCCTCTCCTTCTGCTTCCTTCACCGGATTCTGCTTCTTTTATAAACTGAAATAATACTATTTAACATGTGAATTACAATAATTCAATCCGTCCTTATTACGGGCGAATCCGATCCGGACCAGAAAATAACAGATACCTCCTTAGTTATTTTCCGGTGTGATTTTCCGAGAAATTTCGAAACCCGAAAATACCAACTTAGTTCCGAAAAATCTACGGGAAAATCACGAGCGCGGGAAAACCCTCGGTTTCGAAAAACGACTCCCGATTTACCTTGAATTAATTACCCAAGATTAATTCAACAGTAATCACGGTAAAACAATTTCTACAGTCCTGGTAAAAATCCAAAATTTTACCCGGGCTGTTACATTAATATTTTGGAAAATTATAGTTATTTTATGAAAAATATTTTTAAAAGAGTTTTAATTAAAGTATGGTACCGAAATTATATTCGGAAATACGTACGATTAATTATTTTCGGTAAAAGATAATAATAACGGATAAGAACCGGGATGGGTAATTTCGCAGTTTGGGCATCATAGCATACCGATTATGTACATTTATGTGAGTCTATATTGATTTGTGGTATAGGTTGGATATCGGGCAGTTTCCCGAGGAGCCGGCGTCGGACCGGTCATTGTTTCCGGAGTTGAGTAATCGGCCAAGGTGGCGATGGATTTCCTTCAATATGTGCCTATATTACTCGGTTATCATGTTTTGATGATTGTGCATTGTTGATTGTTGCTTTTGCCATGTTTTGGTTCGAGATGTTTATCCCGGTGTCTTGACTTGGTATTTTTGGGATGTTTATTCCCGTGTCGATTTTTTGTGTCTTTTGGAACAAGTATAATGGAATAAGTAATAAATTGTGACAAGGATGTCGATCCTTGGTATTTTTGGATGGGATGTCTATCCCGGTACTTTGGTTAGGGATGTCGATCCCTACGATTTGATTTTGACGACGATAATATAATTGTCACGTGGTAAGTAGTGGTACGACTCGATGGTTAGAGACTGTTTCGTGGTGGCCTTGACCTGGGATACTTGATAAGCATGTCTATGCTTGGGATGTCTATCCCGTGATTATTTTTGGGATGTCTATCCCTGGGTTCGTATTTTTGGGATGTCAATCCCTGGGTTCTCTGGATTTGGTCTGGCACCCGGAATGTGTTGATAACCAGGTCTGACCCCTAGCTTATCCGTGACGGGGCCCGGAAAAGATAAAATTGGATAATTGGATTTTATTTGAGTCTTTTGGTCTTGGACCGATTTTGGGTCGAGTCTTTTGGTTGGGCTGTTTAGCCTGTGTTTTGACTTGAGTAATTTTAGTGTGCATATTGATGGTCTTTCCTTCGTCGGTGAGCACTTCGGACTCACCCCTCACCTGCGGGCTTTCATCCCGTAGGATGGATTGTTTGTTGTACAGATTTGGTGCATTCCAGACAGGTTGCGGCGATATCCCTTGGACAGGGCTCGGATCCATAGTTTGCATCTATGTCGCATACAGTGTTTATGTGAGTTTTATAAGTCTTCCGCTGTGCATTGTTTTCTCTATTATTGGGTCATTGGGCCGGTTTTGTTATTTATGATGTTTATTATTTTGGGCCGTTGGGCCCGAGTTATTGTTGTATACACTGTATGCTGGGTTTTGTTGGGTTGGGTTGGGTTGTTACAGTTCCGGCACGTATTTACCGTGCACGGTAAATACGGGTCTGGACGTTTCAAGGTAAGCCTTTATCTCCTGTAAATAAATAAAAGTCTTCGAGATAGGGAATAATTATTCTACGCGGATTATGTCGCCTAGTGGATATTTCCCACCGATTTCCTCATTTGACTATACAAGTCTTCATTTGTTTTTCTCATTAAAAAAAAACTTGCCCTATATTGCATATATTCTAACACACATAAACACCACCCACTGTACACTAAACCTTTGTCTCTATCATATCAATAATCCAGGTTCTTTCTTTAGAAAAATGAAAATTCTGTATCATTTAACTAAGATTTCGTTGACTGCTCTCATATCAAAGTCAATCCGTAGAATTTTGGACAGCTAGTAGTTTTCTTCTGTAAATGACAGCTTGTATTGTTCGAAAAAAGAGTAGGAAATAGCAGCTTGTAGTAGTTTATTTCATAAGATCATCATGTTTTTGCCTGTAAGATTAGAGTGGACTTTGCAAAGTCTATGTACTGTGAAGTCTACGGTCAACCAATAGATGCAAGCACCATGACAAAAGCAACTAACCGTGTTCGTGTTCTGATGTCTTTATTGATTGACCTTGACTTTAAATCCACCACCATTTTTTTAAATTCAGTACGTTAATTGTAAGTTTTACAATTTCTTACCTTGGTTGGATGTAATCCATTCCATTACATCCCATATTACATCCCATTACATCCAGATCTAGATTTTAGCCGTGACCCACACCCAATTATGGTGGGTGAGCCTCCTAATAAAAGATTGCAATTTTAATTTATATGATGTGGAAGATGAGACTCACCCCATAGCAAGATTACCAATCCATTAATTTTTTTTTTCAATTTTAAAGCCTATTCCCGACTACAATTTAAACAAACGAATTAACTGATATAGGGCATCGAGCATATTAACAAAATGAACTAGTTTCACGATAACTATATATGTATATATATATCCGGCATATATCATATCCACCTACCTAAAGATCTTCCCCGGGATGACCCTGTCTCACTTAAGACCTTCCTACTAATGAAAATTTAATTACAAGGGAAAAGGATCATTAGAGCTAGGCCACTTACTTATATAATCCCCCCCATTTTCAAGACTCATTTAGAGTATAGGCTATCGCCTTAGTTTCTTTGTGCTCCTCTCGTCTTGTTGAGTTTATATGCCATATACAATGGCCTATAAGCTTGCGTTACTCCTGCTTTTCTTTGCTTTTCCTGCTGCATTATACGCAGATGGTGATTTTCGTTGGTTCATTTCTCAATTTTCCTGTCTCATTCTATTGTGGGTTTTTTACGTCTATCCTTATTATCAAATGACATACAATATAATTTTGCAGTGAGTATCGACTGTGGAGCTTCAGGTTCCTACACTGATGAGAACCTCATTATCTGGATGGGAGATGACACTGTAATGGACAATGGGCAGTCTATAGCAATACAAAGCAACTCCATATCCCATGTAATGGCTACACTTAGGGTGTTCACCACCAGGAAAAAGAACTGTTACTCCATCACAACCACTAAGGGTGCACAAGTTCTGGTTCGGGCAAGTTTCTTTTATGGAAACTATGATAAGAAATCAGCCCCTCCTTCCTTTGAGCTACACTTTGATGGCAACTACTGGGACACCATAAAAACCTCGCTTGACCAACTAGTGTACAATGAAGTAATATACGTCCCTAAGAGTGATGTGATGAGTGTTTGTCTTGCACAAATACACCCTGACCAGTTCCCATTCATATCTGCACTTGAGGTCAGGAACTTGGCTTCAGACATGTACAGCCATGTTAGTTCCAATTTTGCTTTGTTTACCGTGGGGAGGGTTGCTTATGGTGCAAAGTCAAGTATTAGGTAATGGTTTTTTTTCTTCTAGTTGATGTTCGAATCCGAGACCTCACCCCTCTTGCATTTGCGTATATATACGTATATACCTCTACACAAAGTTTTCATATGGTTCTAGCTCTGACTAATTAATTAATACTCTAATGGTGGATCCTTCTCAGGTTTTCAGACGATAGTTATGATCGGATTTGGGTTCCGGCAATTGTAGGGACTGGCTTCACCACAGTTGCTAGTGATGCAATATTCATAAACCCTACGGCAGAGGATAATCCACCAGAAGCTGTTTTGCAGAACGCAGTGACCCCTTCAAATCCATCTGCTAATATCATGATATCACCACCATTTCCTGCTAAACCATTTCCTGTTTATGTCACATTTTACTTCTCCGAAGTGACTCAGCTTGACACAACTCAAACGAGATCTTTTAGAATCTACATAGATAACACCCCTAGTTCTGATCCCATCATCCCACCTTATGGAAGTGTAAAGGAGATGTATGTTAGTAACATCACTGCTACTGCCAACACTTCATTTTCTCTGGTGGCCACTTCTGATTCTACTCTGCCTCCTATCATCAACGCCATGGAAGCGTTTGTTATTAGTGATCCGCTGACAGATGGAACTTACAGCAAAGATGGTTAGTATATTTTGCTTCTCTTGTTTTGCTATGTGGTTGTTATATATCGGTATATACATGGTATCATAATAGCATGCGTTGATAGAGTACATATATGTTATGTTTCTTACCAAAAAACAAAATTTTGTATTATGTCAGTTGATGGCTTAGCTGCATTGCAAGATGCCTTGGGGCTTCAGGACTGGTCTGGTGATCCATGTCTCCCCTCTCCATACTCATGGGATTGGATCAATTGTACTGCAGATGCCACTCCTCGCGTTACAGCATTGTACATAATCTCTTTTGTTATTTTTTTCTCTCTAAAAATCAATCTTTGTCATTTCCCTATTTGATTGATGATGAATTTTTGAAATTTTCAGGCGTCTTGGAAGCTTTGGTCTCTCTGGGCAACTTCCAGACTTCAGTTCTATGGATGCACTCGAGACAATGTGAGTGACATATAATAATCCAGTAATTTCTATCCAGACCCAAAAAAAAGACCTGCGATTGCTTTTGCAGTGCTAAATTAATTAACCTGTTATCTCTTTTTGCAGAGATTTACACAATAACAGCATAGATGGACCTATTCCTGATTTCCTAGGAAGTTTGCCCAATCTCAAAAAACTGTAAGATTCTTCCAGATAGAGTAGTCCTACTGTGTTTTCTTCAAAAAAACGGGAAAACTTGAGTCTGTTCCTTTCTTAATCAATACAGGAACCTGGCGGACAATAGCTTCAGTGGACCAATACCAACCTCTTTATCAAAGAATAACAAACTAAAACTAGTGTAAGCATCTCAAAAATTTGTGTCACCTATTAACTTTCTATTTCATCGTACAAATCATGATTTAAATTCTAAAAACTTGGTGCCTGGATTATATAGTGTATCAGGTAATCCGGATTTATGTGCCCCTGGCAAGCCATGCTCGACAACAACTGTCCCTAGCAGTGCTGGTAGTGGAAGTACATCAGGAACTTCCTCATCAGGAGGCGGCAAGAAGAGTAGCAAGCTTCCAGTAATTCTTGGAATCACTATTCCAGCTTTCGTTGTTTTCTGGGCTATTGTGGGTTTTCTTGCTGTATGCCACCAGAAGAGGAAAACAGCAGCAATAACCGCAGCAGGTTAGCAGAACTAAACACACAAGTTATCTTAGTCAAACACAAGCTGACATGCATATTTTCTCTCAAATCATCCCTTAAACATAAACATCTGGTAGTATAATTATGCTTCATTAATCTAAAGCGTATCTTTTTTTTCTTTTACTATGTTATTTGATCAGCACATGGTGGAGTAGCCAATACACCACCTAACGGCACACCTCAGGCAGGCAATGGATCAACAATCAATACGGTTGCAGGCAAATTTGGCCAAGCTTTAGTGAATGAGATTAAGGTCAGCGTCCATGACGCAGTAGTCTCAGAGATTACTAGTCAGGCTAATCCTCAAACGCAGCAAAACAACAACTAGGACGAGAGGAACTATAATTAATCAGCACTTGTCTAGTCCTATCCTTACCATTTTTTTTTTTTCCCTCAAGTCCTTTCCTTACATTCTCTTTCACATCAATTGTAAATTTATGGTATGTGTCCTCCAAGTTATGATTTCGAATTCAATCAATTTGTAATATTTTTGTGCGCTGACTTTTCCACATATATATATATATATATAGTCAGTGTTGATTTGTGTTGGGAACGTGAGTGCCACTATCTGTTTCTTGCAAGTTGGCTGTTATGTATGAAAGTGTCTCCTTGTAATCCATTTTTCAATCTTGTAACATTTCAACTCATCCAGGCCTCCTCAAGTTGCTAAGCAGACAGCAGGTTCATCATTTGACTTGGGTTTTTATTATTGTCTTTAATCTTCTTGGAGAACCAATATACTTTCACTAATTGAGAACTAGAGTTATTAAAAAAAATTAGGAAAAAGGGATTCTAAAGCCCACAGATCGTGTATGGGCTTGTAAAGCTGTCATGGCAAGAGCATGAACAGCCTCATTGGATGTAGGGCTGACAAAAAGAATGGACCAACCAGTTTGATGGGCCAATAGCACAAGGTCTTTCCCCTTTTTCATTTTCTTCTTCCGGATAAATCGTACTGTTTTTGGGCGTTTCTATAATCGGTTTTTAACAAACAATCTTCTACCCGATTATGCCAAAAAGCCGAGCTCCCACAAATCCAAGGCCCAAAAGGTAGAACATTCCAATACTTAAGAGTCTGGAGGTATGTAAAAAAATTTTCAATCAGCAGGCCCACCCATATAACCAACCAAAGTAGCAGGTGCGCGCTCCGGAAAATCATGACCTCGCTTGCGAAACCAAATCGCTCACCACTTGGATCAATCCCATATTAATTGTGTCTACGGTCTAGTTAGTAGTAACATGTTATGTTTAGTAGCCAGAAGCTAATGGAATGACTTGTTTAATATGATCATTAACGATTTAATTAAAGACTCATTATGAGAGTTTGAAAAAATGTAGGACTAGAGTGAGTGAGACTACTCCAGAAGTTTAGGGGTTGGGTAGTTTTAGTTTATTTATCTAATAATTAAAGTAGCTCATCTGTAGTTTCTTCCACGAAATATCAGACGTTGAGACTCTTGATTTCTGTATTTGCCACCAATACCCGTTTGTATATTTCGCTGTTTCTAATGATCACATTTTCAGTTGTATTTTTTTAATTAGGTTAGATAACCAGTATAGTTCTTGATGCCATCACCTACTCCACATCAATGCATGTGATAATCTTCTTATCATAGAAAAAGAAAAGTTGGTGACTTTCTTCATCAGTAACTCAGATTATTTAGAATTAACATCTTAGTCACTGTAAAAGATTATTGTAATTAACAGATTTATGAAATTTAATTGATATATTCTTTGTATGAATTAATCTTCCTATATCTCTTCTACGTGCGGCGCCAAATCTTCTTCTTTTCTATCCTGATCGAGATTATATGCTGCGAAATCGGTTTATATACTTCAGGTCCTTAAAATTGTTATCAAATTTTGGAAGATTGAAGGAATTGGAGGCATATATACTCTTCCCTTTAGGCCCCAACTAATAAGGAAATTATTAGACGTTTACTAGCTACCAGCAAATTTAATTATCGGGCTATTCAAATTCGTGCAATAGGCTCAATAAATTGTGATAAGATATATTAATTAAGAGTTCTTGTTCGTTCCATAGAATTGTAAGTTATACCTACTACTATTAATAGGAAAAGAGACCGATAAAGATGAAGGCTTAGATCGATACAATTGCTCGCAATGACTTCCAGTTCTGTTGACTATAGAGTCTTGCAGTCAAATAATTAGTACACATTAGAAATTGTGATATACGTTTTTTTGATACGAACAATTGTGATATACGTACATAGCACATGTATACCGTAGATAACTGTAGCTAGCATCAAAAAAAATATACCGTAGATAACTGTATCATATATTCATATATATCAAACGTGACCTTGATAAGAATGATCATGAACCTTTTTTTTTTTTTGCTGTAGATAATGATGATTGATGAACCTTTAATATCCTTAATCTGTTTAATCTCAAGCTGCAGTGAGTCAGTGACCAAGGTGTTGCATTGGAGTTTATCTTTATTCCTTCGGCATTCTTACCCGGTTTAGCAGTAAGTTTAAAATTTTGTCTCTAATACCAAGGTATGTAGCCCCAAATTATGGCTCCAAATAATCGGGTAATTTAACTCCGACCCCTGACAATTACACTAAAAATATCCCGGAAAAAAAAAAAAAACAGTTGCATTAGCCATTGTCTTGTACTCCTATGATGAAATCCTTTTTGGTGTTGGAATAATTAAGGCCTAGGCTCCTTAACTCAAGAAAAGATACCGTGCGTATGATAGACGTACGTATCAATAGATTGGGGATTTGAATATAATCCATGAACCAGCCATATTAGATTAACCGTGTTCTTAATCGATAAATGAATATCATCCTAAATTTATCCAAAACAAAAGGAATAAGTATATATGTGTTCATATTGAGTCAATATTGAAAAGAAAAACTCATTCTCAAAGGGAATAACATGATAATATACTTGTTTTTAACAGTATTCCAAACCCGGAAAATACTGTAACCACACTTATCTCCTGACGGCAGTAGCTAGGAGGTAAATCATAATTTAGTCACATATTACATTAATTCTCTCCAAGATAAACAGACAATAAGATATTAAAGACCCATCATAAAGCATAAATTAAGAAACATAACGGAGGATTAATTATCTGAAATTTCCCAGTAATTAGCCACCGACTAATCTTCATTTATCCATCACACTAACCTTTGTAGTGCAAGAGAGCAACCCATTAAACACAGACAACAAAGCATCGCACGAAACCTGTTTGGCCCTCTTCAACCCACGGCTCCTTTTGATAGCATCAGTGAATTTATTAGTACCACCACCACTCTTTGGACTCGTTACGGATTTTATCTTCTGCAACTTGTCTCCAACTTTGCCAATGCACTTCTTGGCCTTCTCCGGGAAACTTTCTTTTCTCGAGAAAGTGTAGCTTCTAAGATATAGTTGCCTGCATGAGATGCTGTCAACGACCTGAGCTGGGTGCCATTGACCACGCCTGTGGTGGTGGCTGCCACCCAACCTTTCAAACCCAGGCTCGGATTCCGGCCACCGGTGGAGGTTCACGTTGGCGGGGTACCGGAACCGGTGGTGACTACCATGGACGCCGACTGCGGCCATAAGTGTTAAAGGGAGAGTAGTGTTTTTTGGGTTCTTGGGTATTATGTTATGTATCTATAAGGAGGCTGCCTTGGAGTTCAAGAAAATTAATTAGCTCTTGGGCCTTTTAAATATGTGCTTTAATGTACTAGCTAGGGCAGAGGATGGTTGAGTATATTTATTGGCGGTGGCCTTAGTTAAGTTGTGAAGTCCTTTTCCGATGTATGTAAGGATTTGCTGCGTGTGAATTTGATACATGTATTTTTTGTATTTTAACTCTGTCCATGTACATGTTCAAGCAATTAAGCAAATCAAGAACCTAGTTGGATTTTTATTATTAAAGTTTGATCGCGGTTAGGCGAGAATTAGATATGATAGATTGCTTAACCTTACGTGTAATGTTGCTCTGAGACGGTAGGATTTGGTCTACATATAAATAAGGAAAATTACAAAGAGCATTATGATATACTCGTTTAATTTTTATTTTTTTTAAAAAAACAGATGATTACAAATTTTTTCTGTCAGTAAGATGTTACTTACCAACAAGCTATTTGGCAGGAAAAGAAAAAAAATAATGGTCGAGGATTCTGTGCTTCATAGGAGTGGGCTTATGAAGTCGCAAGTAACAAGGTCCTTATTGGGGGTTTAAGAATTCAGCCCAACCTAGTGTATGGCTTGTTGGTTGGTTTCTATTCACATATTCTTGGGCTCAAATCCTCTATTCACATATGCTTGGGCTCAAATCTTCCATTCCATAATGGGCTGGTGTAACAAATTTAATACCTTTATAATCAATTAAATATTTTTTTTTCCTTTAGGAAGAATAAATTTTCTTACGAGGAAGGATAAATTTTCTTATTTAGTTTTCTCCTTTTTAGAATACCATTCGTTATTTTTTTTAGATAGCCGGGTAGATCCGTTCTATTAAACCTGAAGATAGTACATAGAGATACAACAGAACTTGACACAAGTCAAGTGTAAAAACTCCAAGACTATTACAGAAAAGGAACAGAGAAATCTTCCAATGTTATGATTAACACTAAAGCTTCTAACAGTACCAAAGGAAAATAAATCAAAAGGAATAGGGACATGTTGAAACATAACAAGCCTTAAACTACCTCTCACTAGAGAGGAAAAGAACTGTAGATCGAGAGGAGATCTTAGACACCGACGTGATAATAAAGATTGTTGTAGCGTCTATAATTTATCACCAGGAACACTCCTGGAAAACTGTATTGAAACAGAAACAGGTTGCTTAAAAAGCAACAAAGATCTACCACTTTATTATAGGATAGAAAAAAAGGAAAAAAAAAAAGACATATAAAGCTTGCCGCCGAGTAGATCCCGAGCGGCAGCCTCAAGCTTGTTGAGCAGATGAGCTGCGATTTTTGGGCGAGAGGGAAAAGCCAAGCGGTGGAAAGGATAGACTCGTTTGTCTTTGAGACTTAAAACGAATACCATTGGTTATGAATGTACTGATATGGATACCACTTTCTTATACAATGAGGGCTATAAAAATTGTGAATATTTATTCTCTACCAAAAACTTTTAAAAAATAAATTTATGGTGTATTCAACCATGTTGTCAACTTTGATGTTTTCGAACAAAAATAAAACCACCAATGTTGTCAACGACTCAATAGTGTATTTTAAATTCATACTTCTTTCTTTTTAGAATGTAAAATTCATACAACTTGCTTATGACCTATGACTAACCTTTTAAAGAAGCATGTCCCACCATTAATTCCAAGCATAGAGCCAAAAAAATCCTGGCCACTCAAACTGCGTCACTTCATTTTTTATACTTGTTGTATTTGATTCCTATTATAGGAAATATTAACTCTTTACAACTGTTTTTATATTGTTTAGTGTTGCTCTCAGATAGATAGAAACCAAATTAAAGCCAGAACGGCTGCGTTGCCTTTTAAAGTTACAAACATGTATAATAATGAGATAAGAAGAGTGAAGTGTTTTTTTTTTTCCTAGGCTATATGACATGTATATTTTTTAAAATCCAAAACATAACATGTATAATTCCAAAATGTTAACAAAAATCAAAATCACGACCATAATCCAACGACAATTCATCAACTAATTTCAACTTCAAATTAAATGAAAGCTTATCCATGTATTTCCCCTAACACTCGAGCACCCGTAACAAGTATTATTGGAAACATAATTTCTTTTTGCTCGTCATAATCAGATGCAGTTTATGCTATGTTGTTGTAAATAGGAGGCGATTTCTATTGACCATAAAAAAGAGGAATAGCAAAATATCGTAGAATCAAATAGATAGATAAAACTGCTTGTGTCGTGTGTATGTGTGGAAGCTAGGATAAGGGCGTAATGGATATCCTAGTGGGTGTAGAAATTAAAAGTGTTGCTCCAGATAAGATTTTTGGGACCATATTTCTTGCATAGGATTAATTACAACGTTTATATACTTTCTCTAGCAATACCTCCCTCCATCGTTCGAGACTTGATGTCGGATGTCAAGTGGTTCCATGTCCAATATCTATCATTTCTCTACAGACAGACAAAAAAAAAAATCATTTCTCTACAGACCTTATTCAAAAGTTTTAGGTACTGACAAAATTACATGATTATTACACATCCATGGTAATCAATTACTTGTCTTTTCTAGCAAATAGTATTTGGAATTTATTTTTCTCCAACTCAAGCTAACCAAAAGAAATACTCGAACCTAGAATAAACGGGGCAAAGGAATTAATCTTCAGTCATAGAGTATAAGGAATTATTTGTGACGCACGCTAAGTAATACTGCATAATATGATTTATTTGATGGAATAAACCTTATCGATACATTGAAGGAAAAAAAAAATTAAACAAATTAAACAACAATTAACGTTTTCTCCTTGTTTGGTGCTGTGGCAGATATTGAACAGTACACCAAATCTGGCCCCTCAACCAAATACTTAATTGAGTTATTAGAGCTGTATTATATATTATTATAAGATACCCTTTACATTTTCCCAACACTTGACAACCGTATTGATTCACATTCAAATCAAACTCGGTGTGCTTGCTTGGATACAAACGTTAACCCAAATAAAAAAAATAATAGAATTATGTACTGCTCAATTATATGATGCTTACAAACGCACCAAAACAAGTAAGCGTCAAAATAGCCCACTCCTTTTGATCTATTTGTATTTTACTTTTCTGGGACAGTGGTTGCCGGAAGGAAACATCTAGGTTGTGGCATACTAATATTAAAACAAAATTTATTTCCTAATCTCTGGCGATTTAATATTAAAAAAACTTAAAAACAATAGTGGTATAATCTAACAACACAGAAGCATATTCCCCGATCCAAAAGTCGTCCCAAATAGTATATTAATCCTGGAACGCAAGCAGCAGGAAAGTTCGTACGACAATAAAGTAATGAACCACAATCCTGACCTGCACGCATCAAATTCTTAATCATATTCTCATTAGAAATAAAATCTAAATTGTATTATTACTATATATTACAAAACCCATTCTATAACTTAATCAAAAAGTAAAACAAATAGAGGTTTGTCAGACTAACCCAACATACCAATGTATGACTCGGGTTAAATTTGGATTAGTCGGGGTAAAATTTCGAATACCAGATGAAAAATAAAAAAAAAATAGGGATTATTTGGGCGCAACTGGGGTCGAATTCGGATTAATCGTGACAAAACTCTAATGCGGGAAGCACAGTGTTCCTCCATCAAAAGCCAACCAATAACTCACGCCACATATACGGAAGCCAACGTCATCAGCTACTTTCTGGATGGGCCATCTCCATCACTTTTCCCACGTGGCGGCATCCTATTGGAGGGACTCATGTGGAATCTTCAAAAACTACCAAACCTAAACCAAAAGCAAAGCGCAACACGAGAGCGACATAGATCGAGAGAGCGGATATATAAATATTACTAACAAACAAATAAATAAAAAATAAAAGAGAGAGAGAGAAAAAAAGAGAAATAAGGGAGCCAGGGAGGTGTTTTAATTTTAATTAATTTCATAATTTAAGCATCAGAATCGCTCTCTCTCTCCATCTCCTTCAACTACATAATCGCCAGATCTATAAAAATTGTAAGTGGCGCATATAGTGTGGTTGTTGTTTCCGTACCCTACTACTAATTTTTGCAGTGACTGATAAAACAGAGAGAGAAGAAGAAGAGAGAGATCAGTATCAGTAGTAATCGCCCCATAGAGAGATAGAGAGAGAGAGTGAAAGGAGGTTCTCTCTCTAATAACGGTTTCTCGCTACACGTCCGTCCTGGTAAGTTAGGCTCGATTTCTTCTTCTTCTTCTTATTCTTCTTCTTCTTCGTCTCTTTATCTCTATATTAATTTTTTTTCCACTGTTTGATTTGGATAAAAACGATTCCGGGCAGAAACAGGAACCTAATCCGTTATAGATCTGTTTGAAAATCGGTTAATTTTGAATTTGTCCTTTTTTCGATCGTGATGTTTTTTTTTGTTGTGGTTTTAATTTTATTTGTTATTTTTTTTTCCAGGTGGGAGATTGGGTGGGTGGGGGGGTAATTAGGTTTGGTTGTGGTGGTTGGATTTGATGGGGAAGGGAGGCCAGGATTATGGGAAAAGGGAGATGCTTGGTCCCGATTCGCGGGACGACAATGTGTTCCCGGCTTGGTCCAAGGACGTTCACGAATGCGAAGAGGAGTACCGGGTGAAGCGCGAGGTTGGATTGTCGGCCTCCGAGGTGGAGAGCAGGCTCAAGACCTACGGGTACAATGAATTGGAGAAACACGACGGCGTTTCCATTTTTAAGCTGATACTGGATCAATTTAACGACACTTTAGTTAGGATTTTGCTGGCGGCCGCTATTATATCGTTTGTGTTGGCTTGGTATGATGGGGAGGAAGGCGGGGAGATGGAGATCACCGCCTTCGTGGAGCCCTTGGTCATTTTCTTGATCTTGATTGTCAACGCAATCGTCGGGATTTGGCAGGAGAGCAATGCGGAGAAAGCTCTGGAGGCTCTCAAGGAAATCCAGTCGGAGCAAGCGACGGTCATAAGGGAAGGAAAGAAGATTTCCAGCTTGCCCGCGAAGGAACTTGTTCCGGGGGATATTGTGGAGTTGAGAGTGGGAGATAAGGTGCCTGCTGATATGCGGGTTTTGAGCTTGATTAGCTCCACGGTTAGGGTTGAGCAAGGGTCGTTGACAGGGGAGAGTGAGGCAGTGAGTAAGACTGTTAAGGCTGTTGCAGAACACACAGATATCCAAGGGAAGAAATGTATGGTCTTTGCCGGTACAACAGTGGTGAACGGGCATTGTATATGCTTGGTTACTCAGACTGGAATGAATACTGAGATTGGTAAGGTGCATTCACAGATTCATGAAGCTTCTCAGAACGAGGAAGATACTCCGTTGAAGAAGAAGTTGAATGAGTTTGGAGAGCTCTTAACGTTGATCATTGGAGTTATTTGTGCTCTGGTTTGGCTTATTAATGTGAAGTACTTCCTCTCATGGGAATATGTCGATGGTTGGCCGAAGAATTTCAAGTTCTCTTTTGAGAAGTGTACATATTACTTTGAGATTGCTGTTGCATTGGCAGTGGCCGCAATCCCAGAAGGGCTGCCTGCAGTCATTACTACATGTTTGGCCCTCGGAACTCGGAAGATGGCTCAGAAGAATGCACTTGTTAGAAAGTTGCCCAGTGTTGAGACTCTTGGTTGTACCACTGTGATTTGTTCTGATAAAACGGGTACTCTGACAACCAATCAAATGGCTGTCTCAAAACTTGTGGCTGTGGGTTCCAGAATTGGCACTCTTCGATCTTTCAATGTGGAAGGGACTAGTTATAACCCTTTTGATGGAAAAATAGAAGATTGGCCTGTAGGTCGTATGGATGCTAATCTGCAGATGATCGCAAAGATCTCGGCTTTGTGCAATGATGCTGGCGTGGAGCTAGCTGGTCAGCATTACATTGCCAGTGGAATGCCCACTGAGGCTGCATTAAAGGTAGAATTACCTTACTGTTGAATGTGGATCCAGTTTTTCCTGAAAAGTACATTGAGTGTATAGCTTAATTTTTTTTGAGAAAGCTGACCTTCATCAAGCATTCAACTTTTGATGCAATTATTGCTTCACCTTTACTTTTCTTCTGGTTACTGCTTTGATTTTATTTGCTTGTTTCATGGCTGAGATTCCTTTTGGATGAAAAGTGATATTGATGCATCAAACTTGGAGGCTATGCTTTAGTACTATAGAAGTTATCTTTGATAAATCCTTTGTTCATTTTCTTTCTTTCTGTGCTAGGTCCTCGTTGAGAAGATGGGATTTCCTGGGGAATCATCTTCAGGCCATGGGGATGCTCTACGTAGGTTACTTGTTTCTTTAGCTTGCTTTTATTTAGGTCAATTATTTTCTAACGAATTGCTTACCATTTTTTTTTCTTTTTGGGATCCTGTATATTGTTATTCCAATAAAGGCTGTTGTGAATTGTGGAGTCGAATGGAGCAGCGAATTGCGACTCTTGAGTTTGACCGTGACCGCAAATCGATGGGAGTTATTGTGAATTCTAGCTCAGGCAGAAAATCGCTGCTAGTTAAGGTTTGTTCTTCTAGATGGGTCTGTTTCATTCATTTTTGTTTAGTTGTTTGCCTGTTGCCTTCAGTTTTATGGTTTGTGTAACTAAAGAATTATGGGTTTATTTTGTGGCACTCCAAGAACATGTGTTAGTGAGAGGTTGTAAGTTTGCATTACTAAGATGATTGAAGTAGATTCCTGTTCCAAAGTAAACTCATATTGAATGTATTCCGTCTTGCAAAGTTAATACCTTGCATTTTGTTTATTCTATTGATTTTTGAACAAAACTTTTCTGGCTTCATTTTCCTTCTTTTTAGTGTTAATCTTTACTTTCTACTAATGTGGCAGGGTGCAGTAGAAAATTTGTTGGAGAGAAGCTCGTCTGTTCAGTTGCTTGATGGCTCAGTTGTAGCACTGGATAATTATTCTAGGGAGCTTATTTTACAAAGCCTTCATGATATGTCAACAAGTGCACTGCGCTGTCTGGGGTTTGCATACAAAGAGGACATCCCAGAGTTTGCAACATATAACGGTGTTGGAGATGAGGACCACCCAGCTCATCAACTGCTGCTTAACCCATCTAATTATTCTTCAATTGAAAGTAATCTTATTTTTGTTGGTTTAGTTGGATTGAGGGTAAGTTTCTCCTGCTATCTTCTTGATGTAGTATAAGACCCTGGCTTTTTGACTTCTCTAACAAATATTCATTACTTGAATTCAAATTTATAAAAGGATCCCCCTAGAAAAGAGGTTCGGCAAGCAATTGAGGACTGCAAAGAAGCTGGAATCCGTGTCATGGTCATTACAGGAGACAACAAGGATACAGCAGAAGCAATTTGTCGTGAAATTGGAGTATTTGGACCTTATGATGATATCAGTTCAAGAAGCTTGACTGGAAAAGATTTTATGGACCATAAAGATAAAAAAGGTCATTTAAGACAAGGCGGAGGGCTATTATTCTCTAGGGCTGAACCAAGGCATAAACAAGAAATAGTCAGGTTGCTTAAAGAGGATGGTGAAGTTGTTGCAATGACTGGAGATGGAGTAAATGATGCACCAGCCTTAAAGTTGGCTGATATTGGTATAGCAATGGGCATTGCTGGGACAGAGGTAATTAATCTGATTTATTGATTGTGTTTTTGATGAACTTCATGTGGTTAAAATTAACCAAGAAAACCAGTTAGTTTGGAATGCAAATATTATAGCTTTTATGCCTGGGGAAGATGGCAAAATTCTGTTCCCCGTTATTCTTTCTGTTAGCAAGTTTATTTTGTAGACTATGTTCTCATAATATCCATAATCTATTTCTGCATGTGGTATTAACCTTGGATGTACTCATGTACCACGATTCACAGAATTAAACCATTTTCTTTGAATTTTTCTTGTTGTATCTGCTTTTTAGATCATTTTCATCCCTAATTCCTTTCCTTCAGGTTGCAAAGGAAGCCTCTGACATGGTGTTAGCAGATGATAATTTTAGCACCATAGTTGCTGCTGTTGGTGAAGGCAGGTCCATATACAATAACATGAAGGCTTTTATCAGGTTTGATATTTTTTATAAGTCTCTTTGTCGGTGTATTTGTGAGGGAAAACAGGGACCAATCCATATGGGTTGACTTGACCCCACATAGACAAATAAAATGAATTTCTAACTGCACCATTAATTGTTGTGGACTGACTCACTGTGAGCCTGTCTCTGTGGGGCTGCTGCACTTTGACTTTGGATCACCCCCACAACTCAGTAACCATCGTGTTTCTTTCAACTGACAGTTAGCTACATAGGTTACAAAATTTCTTGTTTTCCAACACATTTGGGTCTCTGTTACATCGTACAAACAAAATATTCGTGATTATGTAGATATTGCCAAACTGCTTCCTCCTGGTTAATCGAGGTTGGGGTAACTAAAGTAGGTTTTAATTTTTTTTTCCATTTATACTATTTATAAATGCAGGTACATGATCTCCTCAAATATTGGCGAGGTTGCCTCTATATTTTTGACAGCTGCACTAGGCATTCCAGAGGGAATGATACCTGTTCAGCTTCTCTGGGTTAATCTTGTCACTGATGGTCCCCCAGCAACAGCTTTGGGATTCAATCCCCCAGACAAAGATATAATGAAGAAACCTCCTAGGAGGAGTGATGATTCTTTGATCACACCTTGGATTTTATTCCGCTACCTGGTAACCCTCAGGGAAATAAATTTCTCTCTTACTGTTGAATTAGATCTGATAGAAGAATGATTTACCTTTTTTCCTGACGCAGGTGATTGGACTTTATGTTGGGGTAGCAACAGTTGGTGTATTTGTCATATGGTACACGCATCATACATTCATGGGCATTGACCTGAGTGGAGATGGACATTCTCTTGTCACCTACTCCCAACTTGCGAATTGGGGTCAATGCAGTTCTTGGGAGGGCTTTTCAGTCGCACCTTTCACAGCCGGGCCTAAAGTTTTCAGCTTTGAATCAGATCCATGTGAGTACTTCCGCTCTGGAAAGATCAAGGCTTCAACTCTCTCCCTCTCGGTCTTGGTTGCTATTGAGATGTTCAATTCCCTCAATGCCCTCTCTGAGGACATCAGCCTCGCTGTAATGCCTCCATGGGTCAATCCATGGCTCCTTCTAGCCATGTCTGTCTCGTTTGGCTTGCACTTCTTGATCCTGTATGTACCATTCCTGGCACAAATATTTGGGATTGTACCTCTCAGCCTGAACGAATGGCTTTTGGTGTTGGCCGTTGCATTCCCCGTGATTCTAATTGATGAGGTCCTCAAGTTTGTTGGAAGGTGTACGAGTAGCTGGCGGTATTCTACTCCAAGCAAATCTTCTAAGCACAAGGCTGAGTGAGACCCCCGAATAAAGCACATTGCGATCGAGTCAAAGGCTCGCAGTGGGAAAAGCTGTGCTAGATCCTTAGTTGGACCATGTTACTCTTTCTCCATGCCTGTAACCCTCCTCTTTTCAAAATGTGAGGGGTTGGTTTGGACTTTGATTAGATTGATTTAGAAACAATTGTATTACATTTTACACATAGATTATTATGGGCTTAAATAGTAGGTCCAGATTTAGTTTATCATCAATATGGACGCAAATGGAAAAGCTGTGCTAGATCCTTAGTTGGACCATGTTACTCTTTCTCCATGCCTGTAACCCTCCTCTTTTCAAAATGTGAGGGGTTGGTTTGGACTTTGATTAGATTGATTTAGAAACAATTGTATTACATTTTACACATAGATTATTATGGGCTTAAATAGTAGGTCCAGATTTAGTTTATCATCAATATGGACGCAAACATCTTCAATTTTGCTGCTAAATGATTAGTTTGCGCGACATTTTTTCTGGCTCCTAGCACAGGACAAAGTAAATGCCCCTCAAAACAAAACAAAACAAAAATGGATTGTTCACAGTTAGCAGTTTGTTGTGTTCACACTGAGCTTTTGAATGCGGAAGACGAAGTCACTCACTGAAAGTATTGAAGTTCCATCTGGCCGTTGTTTGCTTTAGGCATAGCTATAGCAACTTCACCAGTAATGGGGAGTTATAACTTACAAGGTTCTACCCTATTGAGAAACTCCTTTGCCTGCCCCTTTAGTCTTTTGTTTACCTATCCAAGTGCTTCTGTAGTTCTGTATGGCTATGAGAACAGTAAGTCCCGGTGTACAGTCTTCACGATGGTAAAATACTTGTTTCTGCAAAGTTAAAACCTTTAAGCAAAATTGTCTGACGCTACTATTTCCTCCCAAAAAAGGACCAACTCAGATAAATGTGCCAAACTGAGATTGTCATTATCCGTTTATCATTAAACGCACTGCTAATCTGGTACAGATAAACAACCTTTTTCCATGGCTACGGATATCTTGGTATAGAGATAGTCTGCCACTGCAAAGCAATTAAATGCTTCAATAGTCTAGCAATGGCTTGTGCCCCAGAACTCAGTTTCCTCCTGTAAAGCGTTTCTCAAAAATCAAGCAGCGGATGCACTAACAGGCAAACACACCCAATGGTTCATCCAAACCCACTTAGGAAATGTTTAGTAAAGCGACTAACAAACCTCGCTGGAGATAAACACAATATAGAATTCACCCAATTTCGTGATTTACTTCACACAACAATTCTCAGTAGTAATGAAACGATATAGAGCAATCACAGAAGACACGAATAGCAGCAAAAACAAATCTAAACAGAAGCTAACCACGTTCCATTTCAATAAAAGTTGCAATTCAAGGAGAGAATTACAATAGAAACCAGCCCCAAACCCTAACAGAAACAAACCCAGATACCCCAAACAAACACATACTCTAATACGCCCCTCTAATTACACAAAATCCCCCCAAATAACACTAAACCCACCACTACCAAACCGCTAATTTCTTGACAGCAAGACTTGTCAAGGCTAAAAACACAGAAACCCCGTAACCCTAACCCCCGAACCCGTAGAGAGTCCTACCCTGCCTCTTGAGCGCGTACACCACATCCATGGCGGTGACGGTCTTCCTCCTGGCGTGCTCGGTATAGGTCACAGCATCGCGGATGACGTTCTCCAGAAAGATCTTGAGCACGCCGCGGGTTTCCTCGTAGATGAGGCCGCTGATCCTCTTGACGCCTCCACGGCGGGCCAGGCGGCGGATGGCGGGCTTGGTGATGCCCTGGATGTTGTCGCGGAGGACCTTGCGGTGGCGCTTGGCTCCTCCCTTTCCCAACCCCTTGCCTCCCTTTCCACGGCCCGACATTTCTTCTCCGGTAACCTAATCGAGATCGAGAAGTTGGGTGTTTTCTTTTTGTTGCTTCTTTTCTCTTCTCTTTCCTGTGTGTTTTTTGTGAGTGCAGGAGATGGGGCGTGTGGTGTCAATTTATGGGGGAGGTGTGGTGGGTTTTGCCGTTTCGAGGAGAGAGGGAGCGATCCGTGTGAGGGAGAGTGAGCGCGGAGCGTTGATTTGATGTGAATGGACGGTGAGAGATGGGGGGATGGGTGTGGGTGCGGATAGATGACGTGGAAGCGTGGTTGGTTTTGTAACCTTTGTTTTGTGCTTTGTAGGGTGGGAAATACTCGCGGTGTTTATTTTTGGTTTGGCGCTTTCTTTTCCACATTGAAATTTCAGTTTTTTTATTAACCCCTCCAAATCTAAATTCAGTTTTGACTGGACACGGGAGTGCACCAACAGAGACAGACCTGTTATGGGTCAAGCCCGTAGTTTCAGACTTTCTGTAGGGACAGGGCTGGAGAGCCCAGACAGGAAACATGTAAGGGCAAAATGATTTCTCTACGTTGTTATTGGTAAAATATTTAAAAGGAAAATAAAGTTCATGTATTTAATGAACCAGTGTAATGGCCAGTATTTTATAAAATATTAATTATAAATAAGGTTGTAAGAAAATAATGTTTTACTAATATACAACATCGTAAGTTTTTAATCGTTTTTCAAATAGGTCCAATTAATGTATAGCATCTCTCCAACAACACTAAAGGTTAATGCACCTTACTAACTAATATGGATCTCATTGTGATGGTCATTAATGACTTGTTCCTGACTCGTCATTACTATCATTTTTTTTGTTGTTTGCGGAATTTGCGATGAATGATGTCGTATTTTATAAGAAGACATATGGTCTTTCTCTCAAGACAAAGCTTTGTTTTTTTTCATAACCAGGGGCTGCCGTTCGAGCTCCTCCGCCCAACAATAAGCCTCTTAGTCTATTTGTTTTTCATTGTCTTTTCTTCTACCTTAATAAGTGGTAGTTTATTGTTGTTGTCTTTGTACAACTTTGCCTCTATCGTTTTGGGCAGATTTCCAGTCATTTGTTTAGGACTTTTTATAAATTGGAACAAAATAGATCAAGATCCAAAGTCTTTAAGGGTTTATTATAACAATTTACTCGTCTTCTAAGCAACCTTCATCCTTCGTGGTGGTTATGGACGAGATTGGGTCCAGTTTACCGGGTAATCGAATGAGCTCTACTAGGTATGGATTTTTTTGTTCCAATTAGTTTTATTGTGCTTGGTAATCAATGGAAGATATAGAAGTCATGTTCTTCAAGTGGGTATGGAAGTCATCTTCTTCCTCCTGTTACAAGATAACAAGATTTTATCCTCTCAAAACTTAAGTGTGAAGCCTTTAATGAAAGGTAGCTCGGGACTTGTGGAGCCATCACTGCATTTTATGTCCAGGTTTGGAAGTGTTGCACGTCTCTATCGCCATCCTCATGTGTTAGGATAAAAAACATTTTGAAATTTTGTGTCAATCATGTAGTAGATCTAGAAGACGTTCTTTGTATTTGTCTTGTTTCATGAGTTTGTATCTTTGTATAATATTTGCCTTCATATGAATAGAAAAACATCTACCGTCTCTCGATATAAAAAATAATGGTGAATGGGTAACAAAAGGATATTACTACCGATCATCCTATCGATTCGAGCATACGATCAAATCCGAACTTAACTTGTCTAACCATAAAGTTGATACCGAACTAGATAAAATTGAGTACGGTATGAATCATAAGTGAGTTAATTTCGACTAGCTCGACTCATTTGCATCCATAACCTAGACAGACTAGAAATTTATGGATATTAACGAAAATAAATAAAAGGGCCATCTAAAAGAAGAAAAGAAAATAAAAATGGGGAACAAACTGCTGGACAGAGCTAAATTGGAGGAAAAAGAGCAAACCGCGAAACGTCGCCGTGTCACCAAGCTCTCGTTCCTCCTTCCCTCAATTTGAAAGACCCGACTACGCTTAAACCCTAAAGGGAGAAAAGCCACAGTATGGGCAGAGGAGCAGCAAACAACCACCAAGCCATGGGTTTCTTCGACCTGAACATCCCCTACGAGCCACCCTCAAAATCCTCCTCTTCCACAAGCAACAACAGCAACACTCGCTTAAACCTCGCGAGCAAAGCTATGGAGCTCGGCTACAGCGGCGTCGCCTATAACCGCACCATCAAAACCACCCTCTCCGACCTCGACCGCTGCACCATCCCTCTCTTCTCCACCGAGCGCCTCCTCTCCGTCTCCACTTCCCCCGCTTCCCTCGCTTCCTCCGTCTCCTTCCACCGCGACCTCCTCTCCGTCCCCCGCTCCTCCCCCTTCCGCCAGTACACCCGCCTCACCCTCGCCTTCGACCGCGCCAACCAGGCCACCGTCCTCAACGGCCACAATGCCGTCGTCAAGAGCTACGATCTCGTCGCCGTCCTGCCGTTGTCTCAGTCCGCATTTGATTACGCCTGTCAGACCGCCGAGGTTCCTTTCATTCCCTGTTTCCTTTCGGTTTTCGCTTCGTTTGAGAACACAACATCGAGGCTTACCTTTGGATTTTGCTCTTTTCTTTTGTGGTTTATAAGGTGCACATTATTTCTATTGATTTGGCGGAGAAGCTGCCGTTCCGGTTAAGTTTTTCTTTGGTGAATGCTGCCATGAAGGTCTCTTTATTTATTCCTCAGTGTTTTTTCTTTTTTCTTTTTTCTTTTTGCATTTAGTAATATTTTCCGGTTTTGCTATTTTGGATATGCAGCGCGGTGTGTACTTTGAGATATTGTACTCTGGCTTTATCGCCGATAGCAACTCGAGGAAGGGAATTTTAAACAGTTATAAGGTAATATTCTTACGTACTACTCCGTTCTGTTTACATTGACTCACATTGTATCAAAATCCTTGAAATAAAACAGTGATGGCACAGTTTGTTGAGGTTGCTGCTGTTTCTTGCTAACTTGCATGCTTCAGTTTGTAATGTTATATATGTTTTACCTAGTTGGGTTTTGGAGAGTGTTTACTGTTCCAAGGACGCACCCTTGCTTCGCTTCTTGCTCCTATTGCCTTTTTTTTTGTGTTTTAGATGACCAGAATATATTAGATTCAGAAATAGAAATGGTATTGTTGTTCCCTCCTCCTGGTACAAGTAGGTTCGGGAGTTTGTTAATTGTGTTTTCATATGTAGCTGAAGGTTTCCTTTCGAAAAGATTTCTGGTTGAAATGCAATTATGTTGACTTATCATCTCTTTCATAACTTGAAGATGCTCCTGGATATGACTGGAGGGAAGAATCTCATTATATCAAGTGCTGCTCCTTCTGTAAATGAGTTTAGGGGTCCGTATGATGTTGCAAATTTGTTATCCTTGTTTGGGCTCTCCATGGAACGAGCTAAAGCAGCTATTTCCAAAAATTGTAGGTATGATGACTTTCAAAGAGCTCAACTTCTTGCGGTAGCCAAATATAGGTAACTCATGCTTGTTACTTTTTTCTCTTGAATGCCTTGCAGAAATCTTATAACTAATGTTATGAGGAAAAAGCATTTTTACAAAGAGACCATCAGAATTGAACCAATACAACATGGCCAAAAATCTGATATGAACAAATCTCTGGCCTTGGACTTGTTTAATTGGGATCCAATTTCCAGTGGTGAGGGGGATTTGGAACTAGATGACTTAGCTCAATCTTTTTCAGTCACAACTAGAACATCCAAGACTGTTAAGGCAATTGATTTTGCATCACTGGTTGACAGTAAGCATGGCAATTTTCTTTTGGCTGAGACTCGGTCAAATGAGGTGCCAGTTGTGAGTGTTGGAGCAAATGAAAAGCCTGGTGGGCAGGATATTTTTCCTGGAATAGAGCAGACTTCTGCCATGGATATTGATTCAAATGCTGCCTGTGTTGCTGATGGCAAATTAGATGTTTCAGCTGAGAATTTGTTGTCTCAGACTTCAATTATTGACAGCAAGTTAAGTGCTGTTTCAACGGCTGATATGAAAACCGATATCTGGACCGAAAACATTAATATTCTTCCCTCTACTGAGAAAAAGCCCACGAGTTTACAAGAAGATTTTCTTGGTGACAATTCTACAGTTAAAGACAATCCTTCAGTTGCAAGTTATTCATCTGTCGAGGTGGTCAAGGAAGATCAAGAGCACAGAGACCCTAATGTTGAAGATAACACTCCAGTTCAACCGGGTACTTTTTGAGTAGTCGAACCATATGCCAACTAGAGCAAACTTTATTCTCCTAGATTATTCTTATTTACAATATTTGCTTTCTACTTTCAGTATCTCTTTTCAATTAAACACACTTTTTTGTAGTCTTAGGATTTGTTAGATTTCTTGTCCTGAGAAAAATGTGATTTGGTTTTGGCATGACTAGGAAGTAAATTTGATATTCTTTATCTTGTCTAAGGTTAGGGTGTTCATATTTGTGTTATGCAAAAGTTTCTGCTCTTCAGAGTCTTCTTCCTGAAAAAAAAAATTATTTGTTGCAACAGTTTTTTTCTGTTTGTTTTTGTAAGTTTTTTGTCCATATTCAAACAGATGGTTTGTTGATAAAAAAAATGACTACTGTTTTCTTCCATGGAAAGACTTAAAAAGACTTTTTTCATTTGTCTGTCGGAACACTTGATTCTGCATTGTGTTGCTTTACCTCTTACATTACGGGATGATCTCACCATCCTTATCATCTCTGTCTTTTGAATACATCAACTGACTCTGTCTTTTGAATACATCAACTGACTCTGTCTTTTGAATACATCAACTGACTCTGTCTTTTGAATACATCAACTGACTCTCTTCATTCCTGAATGTCAGAGAAAGCCAAGAAAAAACGGAGAAAACGTCGCAAACTGCTTTTATCTCCTGCTAAGCCTTTGGAAGAGCACAAGCATGATGATGTAGATCTGAAAGGTAATGCTACCCTTTCAGATCATCTTTCATTTCATAGAACAGCTGATGCTTCTTTTTATTCCAATTGTAAGTGCCATGAGAAAGAGGCAGTGCAAGAGCAAGAGTGTCGAGGTGCTGCTTCTGAACCTAGTTTGGTTCTGGATGATCATCACATTCTGCCTTTTGCAGCCTCTGATGATATGAAAGGATCGGTTGCAAATTTTGGGAACCCGGGCATGGAGGCTGTGGAAGAACGAGAGCATGAAGATGCAGATACTGGAAACCTTTCAGAAGTGGAAGTGCAAGAGCATGAGGATGCAGGTACCCAAAAGGATTTTCTTCTTGGTGATAATTCTACAGTTAAAGATAGTCCTTCGATTGCAAGTTATTTGTCTGTGGAGGAGGTCAAGGAAGATCAAGAGAGCAGAGGCTCTAATGTTGAAGATAACACTCCAGTTCAACCGGGTACTAATTGAATAGTTGGATCATATGCCAACTAGTTCAAACTTTATTCTCCTAGATTTTCTTATTTATAATATTTGCCTTCTACTTTCAGTATCTATTTTTGATTAAATACACATTTTGTAGTCTTAGGATTTGTTAGATTTCTTGTCCTTAGAAAAATATGATTTGGCTTCGGCATGACTAGGAAGTAAATTTGATATTCTTGAAGATTATTTTATTTTCACATAACTTGAAGCAATTTTGATGTTTTTAACTTATCCTCTGTTGGAGGTTCATATTGTAGCATTCAAATTTACATTCTAGTGGGGTCTTCCTCCTTGGGAAGAAGATGGGGACTTTTTGCAACTGAGCTTCTAGTATTTTTTGCCGGGTTGTCATCCATATTCTAACGGGCTGTTGATATATAGTTCAAAACTAACAGTTTCATTCTGCATGATGTTGCTGTACCTTTTATATTATTGGATCATCTCGTCCATTCTTAACTTGTTATTTTTTTTTTTGGATACTGACCTTTCTCTCCTCTTTCCTTAATGCAGAAAAAGCTAAGAAAAAACGGAAGAAACGCAGGCAAACACTTCTGTCTACTTCTGAGCCCTTGGAAGGGCACAGGCACGATGATACAGATACTGGCTGCATTTCAGTTCCAGATGATAATTCAAATGCTGAAGATAAAGATAACTCTTCAATTCCAGGTGCTAATGGAAGGAATTTGATTATGGAAATTCACTTTGAGGATCTCATTCTATGAATGTTATTTGATTCTCAGATAAATTGGGAAGCAATTTTGTTGTTCCTTTACTTGTTCTATCTTGGGTGTTCAATTCTCTATTAAGTTTTTCTACTCTAGCAGAGTCCTCTTACATTATTGAATAATGAAATCCAATCATAATTTCTTGTCACTTTTGTGATTTGGCTACTCTACTTACTCTCCTCTTTCTGAATGCAGAAAAAGCCCCCAAAAAACGTAAAAAGCATAGTCAACCGCTTTTATTTTCTTCTGAGCCTTTGGAAGGGCAGAAGCACGAAGATTTAGATGCTGACAACATTCCTGCTCTGGATGATGATTCAAATGTTAAAGATAAAGGTAAGTTTACACTTCCATCTACACCGGATAGTAATTGGAGTTGGATTCTATGACAACTCTATTTGAAGTACTCATTCCCTTAAGATTATTTTATTTTTCGCATAACTTGGAATCAATTTTCTTACTCTCCTCTTTCTGAATGCAGAAAAAGCCCCCAAAAAACGTAAAAAGCATAGTCAACCGCTTTTATTTTCTTCTGAGCCTTTGGAAGGGCAGAAGCACGAAGATTTAGGTGCTGACAACATTCCTGTTCTGGATGATGATTCAAATGTTAAAGATAAAGGTAAGTTTACACTTCCATCTACACCGGATAGTAATTGGAGTTGGATTCTATGACAACTCTATTTGAAGTACTCATTCCCTGAAGATTATTTTATTTTTCGCATAACTTGGAATCAATTTTGATGTGCTTGACCTTGTCCTATGTTAGAAATTCATATTTATAAAATTCAAATTTTATACTGTAGCGGGTTGGTGAAAGAGAAAAGTTCCATCATGCATGAAGTTGCTTTACCTTTTATATTATTGGATGATCTCATATGGTCTTATTACTTTTTGTTTGGCTACTCAACTTTTCCCTGAATGCAGAAAAAGCGAAGAGAAAAAAGAAGAAACATCACCAACCACTTTTATCTTCTTCCCAGCCTTTGGAAGGGCACAGGCATGAGGATACGGATGCCGGCAGCATTTTTATTCCGGATCATGATTTAAATGTCGAAGATAAAGATAACTCTTCAATTCCCTCTTCACCTGGTACTGATTGAACTTGAGGAGTTGGACTCATTAGTAACTCTGTTTGAAATTTTCATTCCTTGAACAATTCTCACATACCTTGGTTTATTTTACTTTTGCTGTCCTGATTATGAGACTGTTAGTGTTCTTTTTGTGATACAACTTCATTTGGTTTTGAGATGTAAAAAGCAGCTTCCATGTTCTTTACCTCATCTCATCCTGGGAGGTTCGGTCATAGTTGTTGTGTTCAAACTTCTGTACTGCTAAGTGTTGAGAATGTTTGCTGCATGGAGAACACAAGACAAACATTGGAATCAGATCCTTCATTTTCTGTTTTTGTATAGCTATTGTCCATGAGTTGCAATTCAAGACTTGAATTTCGAATTTTTGTTAATTATTGAATGATACTATTTTTGTTGTTTTGAATTGAATACAGTTTACTCTCTATTGAATCCAGGGAAAGTCGGGGAAAAACAGAGAAGACATCGTAAAAAGAATTTATCTCCTTCCAAGCATTTGAAACAGGTGCAGCATGGAAACATAGATGCTCAAAGCATTCCTGTCCCTGGTGATGGTTCAAATATTAATGATAACTCTTCAGTTCCATCTTCACTTGGTACTAACTTTGGATCCTATATAAAATCTTGGATTTTGTTATCATCTTTATGAGGTTCAAATACATGTTCCCTAGTTGAGTTCATTTGGTTTTATTAACAGTGCCCTGGTTTTTTGATGCATGTATTATAGTCACAAGTTTATTTGGTCCCGTGAGGGATTATTCTGATAACTGTCATTTAATTTTTACCTGAGTCAAAAAGCAACCTTAGTGTTTTTTTACTTCATTGATTTTGAATGATTTGAACTGCTTGACTCTTGAAAATGTGTTCCACGCAGAGAAAAAGCTTTTATTTGGAATCTGATCCATTATTTTTCCTGTGGTTACATTAGTCACTTGACTAGATGATTTATTTTCTTTACTCCACATAAATTTGCTTGACTTTATCTCTATTGAATGATTCTGTACATTCACGTCGTGATCTTGTTTGAATACACAACTTTTCTCCTATTTATATATTTTCTGTTTTGGTGTTTGCTTGTTTTATACGTAGGCCACAACTTATTCCTTATTAGTGAATGCAGGGAAAACCAGGGTAAAACGTAAAAGACATGGTTGACAACATAAAACCCGTTCTGAGCTTTTGGAAGAGCAAGAGCATGGAGAGATTGATACTGAAAGCATTTCTGCTGTTAATGATGATTTAGATGTGAAACATAATTCTTCAGTTTCCTCTTTACCAGGTATTAACTGAACTCATATTTAGGCATTGGTACCTCAATAGTATATCTGTTTTTCAATTTCACTTGAGGATCTTTCTGATTCTCAATGTACTTCTCCAAATACATGATTCATTGTTGAATCACACTTTTTGGTTAAGTTGTTCATCACTTGGTACAGATAGTTGATATATGGCAGATTGCATTATTTAAATCACCTTGGATTAGTTTGATATTTTCCATTTCTGTTGTCACTTTGATGACTATGCAACTTATACTCCTCCCTGACAGCAGATGCGGGGAAATCCAAAGCAAAACGCAGAAGACACTGTTCACTACCTTTGTTTTCTTCCGAGCATTTGGTGGATCCTCGGTTCTTCTTAAAGGAACACTAGTTAAAGTTAAATGAAAGGTTGAGATGGCGTGAAAGAGATTCTATACTCCTAATTTGTCTTTGTTGATTTGCAGCAGAGACTGTAAAATAGTAATATGCTTTAGGGTCGTCTTCTTAAAGGAACACTAGTTAAAGTTAAATGAAAGGTTGAGATGGCGTGAAAGACATTTTATACTCCTAATTTGTCTTTGTTGATTTGCAGCAGAGACTGTAAAATAGTAATATGCTTTAGGGTCGTCTTTCCGGCTATTATTGGCTAGCGTTGAATGAGGGTAAAATCCTGTCATCAGATCTTCCAGGCATCTGTGATATAGAAATTTTGGTCTTGGGGTCATGGTTTTAACTAATATTATTTAAGAATAGAATAAGAAAGAATTACCAAAGTACCTGAATGTGTGTCAGCTTATTGAAGTATATGCCCTCCAAATGAATGGATGTCTCAGCTTTCTTGATCATTGGCTGCTGTCGCTTGGGAACAATGGGTGCCTTCGTCTGCCCGATTCCTAACCATTACTTATTGTTTAACGCGCTTGGTTTCTGGCTAAACAATATTCATCAAAGCTTCTTCGGGGGTTTTGTTTGGTTTACATCCATTGCTATTTTGCTTGTTTTGGCCATTTAGGTCTTGAGAAATTGTATCCTTTGTCTGGTCAGTGTAAAAATTTTCCAGGTATGGGCAGACTTGTCCGGACCCAACATCTGGCAAGGAAACGTGGTTGCTGGTCCTCAAAGCTGGATTAAGCTATTTCCATACCAGTTTGCTCAGAAGATAAGAATGTTCTCCTGGTTTTTGCCTACTTCCCTTTCCGTTATGTTCAACAAAAAAAACTGGAGAAACAATCAAACAGTTCTACTACTACCGCCATCATAAAAAAAAAAAAAGTCTACCATCCACCACAAAAGTGATAAAATGACAGTGTCAAATTTATCAGTACAATAATTTCTTATGAAGCATCCGAGTTCCTTCCCTTCTACTAAATGATCCTTGGGCCAAAAGTTCTAAAAGAGGAGTCTTTTACTTCCCAAAGAGGCATATTCTCTTCATTTATCGGTCTTAGTGGTCTCGTTTCCATTGTATTTTAATGGACCTACAAGCTACAGCTTCTTCTTCCCATGTGCTACTCCATGTAAGTCATTCATTTCTATAGAAAGTCGCAAATAATTTATAGTGAGAAATCGGCCTACCGCTCTATTTTTCTTAAGCGGACACCGCCTTCATCATTAGCATGCTTGTTCCAAGTTTTTGGGTGGATTCGTAGAATTTGACTCACTCGTCCTTTCCTTTTGACTTTCTTCGCCCAACTCGTCTCCCGTCCATTGATTCCATAAAAGAGGTGTCAAGACTATATAAACCCAGCACGGCAAGTTGGCACAAGAGCACAAGGTATACCTATTGTTAATCTTTAGGATTATTAGCTGATATTAATATACCTTGTTGGACCTTAATTAAATTCGTATTGACATTTGTCTTTACGGGTTTAATAGCTGTTCTGGTTTTAGTAAACTTTTGCCTTACTCTTAGAATGAGATCACACATGTTGATAGAATCAGCTAGCTTCATGATAAAAAAAAAAAAAAAATCAGCTAGCTTCTATACCCGAAAAAGAATAAAAGCACATGCCAGGCTTGCTTTTATTGTTTTTGGTCAAATTTTTATATAGAGCTACTTCGGTCTCTTTCACTAGATTCAAGCACAATCAACATTTTCTTGGGATGGAGGATAATTAACACTTCTCAACTTGCTCATGCACGCAAAATCATGAGTAGATAAACACATTGTTCTAATGCATTGATATAATATGATACTTTTTCGTTCAAAAGAAATAAAAATAGAAATGATACTTATGCTAATGAGAACCTACAACCTAAATATTAAAAAAACCTATAGACAGATATCTGAAGAACTAGTTTAATGTGCCTTTCCAAGCAAAGTATCATATTATATCATTCCATGTGGGTTAGTGGGTAACACAGCGCCGGCAGAGAAAAATCAAGAGCGCCGTCCTTCCCACCTCTATGGGTTCCATTAAGAACCGTCTTTCTCTAAAGAATAGGTTAAATTCACTTGCTTTCATTAATCATCATTAGGTAGCATGAGCAGCCAGATTATTGTGGGTTAAAATATCATTGTTGATTGAAAAAGCTAAAGAAACATAAAAGAGCCTTGAAAAATGGGCAGAGTGCTTGTTTCGGATCCGGTTTTCCTTTACTAGAAACTAGAAAGCTGCGAGCCATTTTTAGGATTCATGTAATGACAAAGATGTGAGAGATAATACAGAGGAGAGTGGATGCATGCACGACGAAAGAAGAGAAAAAAAATATATCAATCATAATTAGAACTTGAAAAAAAGGGTATTGCTACAAGGGTATCTATTTTAATTTGTTGATGTGATTTTACATTTCACAAATAAAAACCAGAGTTTTATTATGGGAGGGATTAGTGGTGGCGAAAGGTCAGCCTCCACAAAAAGTCAAGGACTACCCTTTATTGTTTCAATGAATTGGCACTAAGCATTCTTTATATCCAATCAACCACAAAAGAAAAAGAAATGAGTTCTCAGAGGAACTTCGTGACTTCCCGAAGAGAAGCATGGAGCAAAAACAGCTTCAACACAAGTGGACATAGCTTCGCATAAAGCCATTGAATGCTATTATGTCAACACATATATATACCATCTTCTTGTTATCTTTCTTACTTGGCATCATTGATTTTGTTTTCTTCTCATTTTTCATGATCTTTATTTATATCCCCTTTTGCTTTCCTGCACTTACTTGAACGTGCTAATTATATATCATAAACCTTTCCGGCGCAAATTTTCTTTTGTTGCCGTTGACGGAAAACGACTATTCACAGCGGCTTAATTCCGCACCCTGTTAACTTTCTGCGGCATCATTTAGCCATATCTAGTATTTAAATTTTTTACTTATACTATACATTTCCTTGAAAGAAACACTACTTTTGTTAATTTGCTGGTTTGCCGTTAATGATAAGATTGTGCCTTTTGAATCCAAATTGTCCATTGCTTCCTTTTGAGTTGTTGCTCTTTCTTGAAAAAGCACTTCCATCAATCAAAACAATCTAGTCTACCATAAGCACTAGCTTCTTCTCCAAACTTAATTGATGAGAGAAACCAATGACACAATTCCCCGTTCAAGAAGCAAAAAAGAGCTTTGAGTACAACATATAATTCCTCCAATATGAAGAAGGATTGGAAAGCTTTAAAGTGGACAGAAAAAGGACACCACTTCACTATGTTTACGGAAACACATGGCCTAGGGCCAAATGCTCAAGTAAGTAACTATCTAGCTATAACCATGGAAGTTTCAAATTGTCATCGTGCTTCAAATCTTCTCAATCCAATAATCTCATGAAATTGGATGTCGATGGTGACTGTTGCTATGACCACTTTGTTCTTTTCTATCGTTTCTTTTTGACTATAATGATCCCAACGGCCAAAAAGTCACTATGGAGTTTGGAGAAAAGGTGCAAATTAGCTTTCTTTAAGCAATACGCATCTCATATAAAAGATTTCACTCATCTTCTTTATATACAAAGATATATGTGTTTGCAATTAATATAAGAAAAAAAATGTCATAGTTGATTAAAAGCTGCCTGTTTAATGAGAATATCATACTTCCATCATAATCAATCAACTATATTTACATTAAATATTAACAAACAAAAAAAAAGTTGAAATTGCATCATAACAGCAAGAAACAAGCAAAGCATAGCTAGCTAAATTAAAACAACCACACTATACATGAACCTAAAGGAATCTGGCGGACAATTAAAGGCCTATAATTTTCGTGATTAAGGGATTGAATTTGCGGAAAATGCATCAAGGAAGTTGATCCAATTTTCATCGTCATCTTCTTCTTCTTCTTCTCCACTTATATTATTACACCATTGAAGTTGAGGAATTTCATCATTCCTTGCAAAGCGTCCTCTGATTCGTGGCCTGCTGTCTGCCAATGTTTTCCTACACGCATACTGAATGCAAAATGGAAAGTTCAAAAATCTTAATAAGTTTATGCATGTGACCAAAAATAAAAAAAAAAATAAAGGGAACCGTTCCAGAGATTAATATATTATAAATTAAGTGAAAGATCTTATATGTTTTAAAAAAACCTCTTTACCTTGTCCTATATATGAAAATAAATATATATTAAAGAAGTAGATATTGGTAAACTATTCTAGAAAATCAATTGAAACTAACGTGTAATTAATGTCAAAAGACCAAAAAAAACTTGGGTGCCACGTAGTTTATTGTGAAGTAAAAGAAGTTAGTTGTATTAGAATCATTTCAAGAAGGACTAAAAAAGGTAAATTGTATGAAAAACAAACTCCTAAGTATTGAATATAGGTAGGGTACCCTACCCATTACCATTCCAAATACTCCGGGAGTAATACTATACTAATCCATAATTGGCATTGTAAGTGGTGTTATCAGTTGCACCAACACATCAAGACTAGTTATCCCTTAAGTGAGCATTATATAGAACTATCACTTCATGTAAACGTTAAAAAAAATGCTGATTAGTGTTCGCATTTGCATATCCTCGTATCCTAAGCTGTATGTTTAGCTAGGACTGTGGCTTCGAAGCCAATAAATTCAAGACAACTGTTAGAAAGCAATTTCTTTCTAATAGTGTAACAACAGAGGCAGGATTTGACACAAAGCTTGGTCCTGTGTAGTGTTGATAATTGCGAGATACCCACCATTATATTGATCGTGTTTTGATTGCATTTGTTTATTATAATTAACATATATTATATATGAATGAACAAGGTTGAGAGGACAAAATTAATTAATTTTGAGACCTTAATTTTCTTGTTGAAGTTCCTCTGATTCCTCTTGCTTCTGTATCTCTCGATCCTTTCTTTCTTCTCCTCTGGACTATATTTGGAGGCTCTGGTCATACTCTCTATAATCACACTACTCTCACTTGACAATGGACTGTCTGCCCTGCTGTGACCATGATAACCATGCTGTCCAATTTGTGATAAGAATAGCAATATATATTATTAATTAGGCCAACAATAACACATATAAAATTTCATCTAAGTTGTGCTTAAGTGCTTAATTAATCAAGCATGAAGTTTAATTTTATTACCTGCAAATCGCCAGTGCTAGAAACTCTTCGGACAGGGCTGCTGTCCATGTCCAGAAAGTCCCGAGCAGACGTGAAATGACAATGATACCCATTATTCTTTTGGAGGGAATGGCTGCTAATACTCCTCTGCATCAAGCTGGGCCGCCGTTGGTGCGTTGCACCGCTGCAAGTCGCCGCCATGGAACTCGGTGAACCGTAACCACCGGTGGTGGAGTTGGTGCTACTACTATGGCCGCCACCCATTATTTCCATGCAAGTACTGGCGGGTGTGAGTTGGTGATCAGGGTCGACGATCAAGTACTGAGCCAGCTGCAGGGGTGATTGGAAGGGGAGCTCTGGTGGCGAGGAGGCCGGGGAGTGGTGGTGGTCGTTGCCGAGGAGGAGGAAGTCGCTGTTTGAGGAGTGATACATGGTTGGGTGTGAAGTGTAAGTGTGTGTGCGTTTTGTGTTTTGGGTTTTTGAGTTTTGAGTTGAATTGTGTTAGAAGGAAGGCGAAGTGAAGGTATATATATTTATGTTGTTTTAGAAGCAAAAAAAAAAAAAAAAAAAAAACAAAGCTGGAAGCTTACGTGGACAGTGACATCATCATGGACTTGAGTAAAAAAAAAACAAAGCTGGAAGCTTACGTGGACAGTGACATCATCATGGACTTGAGTTGACCTTTGTCTTCCCCACTCCCTTTTTATAATTTTTTTCCGGAATTTTGAACATTGTTTATATTTTAAAAACAAAAATCTCATTGTAAAAAAAAAAAAGAAAAAAAGTCCTAAAGTTGTGCTTGTGCGTGCTCAATTTGTATCATCTTAACCAATCATATATATTTCTTTTTTTTTTTTCACAAATAAAAACATGATAGGAATGATAAAAATTAACATCCATCATCTTTAAACTAATCACAGTTAACTTACTTGTATACTTAAAAGAACTTCATGCTTATAATGTAATAATACCATACAAATTATACTCAATTGTGTATATACTTAAATGATCTTCTGTTGTATGTTTGGGTTGATGATCCCAGACAAAAGTTAAAAAGGGAATTCATAGAATAACTTGTGTCTGTAGACAAAGTTTGCTTTCAGAAATCAGTTATTTAGTATCCAGTGTAATCATTCATAAGAAACACAACTGAGAATTTCATTTTACAAATTCGGTCAAACAATGAAGCAACAAGAGCAACACTTTCCAGCGTGGTCCTATGTATCTTCCTTGCAAAGTGTACTATATCCTGAGAATTGTGAGATATTGCTTGCTTTGCTCCCCTATGTTTCTAAAACAGAAAAAAGATATTGCTCCCCTACGAAATAGGTATATAGCATATCTTAACAATCATACCCAACTTGCATTTTTGAAACTTGGAAAAGGGAACCCACCACTATAGACTATCTACTCGATCCATCAGTTCAAACAAGAGAATCGGAATTATTTATGTTCATTGCATATGGGGAGCATTAGTTCCTAATCATTTTTTATAATTGCCTAGCTAATAGCTAGCCTAGGGATGACAGAATTAAGATTTTCTCATGGAACATCATTACAATCTTAATAAAGCCAATGTATTAAGACCCCCCCAAAGAAGTAAATACTTGTATATATGTGTTGTCAAGATAATCATCATTATAGACTCAGATTAATGTACAAGTAATTTGCTATTTTTGTCAACTTCGTTGGTCAAATAACTTTTCAAAATGGCAAGTTTACTTCTAATCTTATGTTGTGTACGATAAACCCACTTCACATAATTTTTGTTTCAACAACGACTTATTCACGATCATGCTAGGCTCACTTAATGAAATGTAGCATATATTTTACAGCAGCCCCAAATTAATGCGGAATACTATTAAACACGGAGAATTTCTTTTTGAATTTTGAGTTTTGATTCATGAGTGCGCCGTATCACTTTTTTCTCCCACCAAGTTGTGCTGATTAACATAACAAGACAATATATATTAGGGTCAACTTAACATTTTACTCATTGGGGGATTGTGTTTTGGACCAAAAAAAAAAGAGGGAATGTGTTGAAAAAAGAGAAAAACAGAGGTTAGCACAACAGACGATGGCCAAATGGAGGGAGAGAAGACAAATTGAGTGCTTCTTAGGATCTCCTGTTTTCAATTACTTCTGATGTATTACATGTTATACTATCCTTAAAGTGAGGACTTCAATTCGAGACATATATTAGTATGGCTCATAGGATCATTTTATCTAATTTTCCTTAAAACAAGTTTAGGTTAGAGAGGGGAGGTTTTATCATCGCAGCAAAAGCTTTATCATCATCAATCTACTAGCAAGGTGCAATTTACAATGATGGACAATCAAATCAACCCATCTTACTATATCCTTCAATTTAAGCCTTATAAAGGACTCCATGAATTCAGATTGGAAACAAGAATTGAGAATACAAGGCAGCCTATTCAAAAAGCTTGACCAAATCTATTGACAATCATGTAAAGTTTGAAAAAGATTTTTCTAAACATTGGTAACATGATAGAATCGCCATATAGGAGAGGGGGACCCCAACAGCAACTTCTCCCATGTATAGACAGGGCCACAAGAATCATCTATATCACTTCACCAAAGGGGGTATCTGTCCTTTCGACAGAACTATAAATCCCTGAAAAATTTGATAGCCAATGAATTCCCCTTCAGCCATAGTACTAGTTAATGGAGGAAGGACCTGACCATATAATGGTGCACCCTAAAGGTAAGGAACAGCAGTTGCTATGGAACGTTTCGTTCCATGGTTGGTCATTAAACTTGCTAGGACTGAACTGAGGCCTAATGCAAAGTCAATTTGGAAGTGAATAACATATTCTCTTGCAACAGCAGTGAGCATCCACCCAATAGACCCACTTCGTTGAAAGGGGCAGGGGTCACTCAGTAGTAGCAGTACAGCACTTTGTCACAATATTGCGTATCAAATCGATGCGTTTGTTACAGTGATTCTTATGTATATCTTAGAATTGGATGTACCTTGCCCCCTCTGCGATACTTTCCCATTTTTTTCTCTACTTGTCATTATTTCTTTTGCATAAAGTGCATGAAACTGTAATTTGAGTCCAGCTCTACGTGTCAAGTTGCTGCTGGGAAGGCAATAGTGACTGTTGCTTCCCACTTAATTAACGATTTCCCTTGGTTTAATAATCAGATTAGAAGCCCGTACATACAGTCATCATAGACGTTTGTTTTTGGCCAGAAACATGGTTGAAATCCGGAGCTTTACCCAGACTAATCCCAACCTGAGCCGCACACTTGAATATAGTGAGTGAGTCTCCCAGTGAGTATTTTCTGCGTATACGAGGGCTCGAATCCGAGAGCTCGCTTAAGCGGAACTAAGTCACTTACCACTTGTATCAATCCAGATTGGTGTTGTTGTATGAGCAGAGACAAGGATATATTTTACTGAAATACCTCATGCATCTCATGCATCTTTTATTGAATGCAACGTAAAATACTTATACTGTTACATATGAGCAGTTAGAACTGCTTTACAACTTCTTATCACTTCATAACAGGTGTAACTACTAATTAATATTATCTTTATAATAATTAAATAAAATAATATATAACTAATCAAAGTCAATATTTTAACACTCCTCCTTGACTTTGATTTCACAAACTCCCAGTTGATCTTTTAGATACTCAAACCTAGCTTTAGGTAGAGCTTTTGTGAACAAATCAGCAAGCTGATTGTCTGTCTTGCAATGAATCAACTGTATATCTCCATCCTTTTGAACTTCTCGTAGGAAGTAAAATTTAATCTTGAAATGCTTTGTCTTTCCATGAAATACAGGATTGTTTGAGATAGAAATTGCAGCTTGGTTATCTACAAATATCTCTGTACTCATGTCTTGCTTCATCTGCAAATCTGTGAGTATTTTACGAATCCATAAGGCTTGATTAACAGCTTCAGTAGCAGCAATATATTCTGCTTCAGCAGTGGATTGTGCAATGATCTCCTGCTTCTTAGACCTCCAAGAAAATATGCCTGAACCAAAGCTGAAACAATAGCCTGAAGTGCTTCTCATGTCATCAATAGAACCAGCCCAATCACTATCAGAAAAACCATGCAACTGAAAATTTTCAACATGACTGAACTTAATTCCATAATCCAATGTGCCTTTGATATATCTAACCACCCTTTTTGCAGCTGTAAAATGGATGTCACTGGCACAATGCATAAATCTGGACAATAAACTCACAGCTTGTGTAATATCTGGCCTGGTTGCAGTGAGATACATAAGACAACCAATAAGACTTCTAAATGTACCTTCATCTGCCTTTTTAGCCCCATCTTCTTTGGAAAATTTTTCCTTCAAATTCATTGGTGTGTCAACAGGCTTGCATTCCTCCATCCGAAATTTTTTCAGAATTTCTCTAGCATATTTTTGTTGGTAGACAAAAATTCCAGAATGCACTTGCTTAATCTCCATCCCAAGGAAGTATGCCATCTCCCCAAGGTCTGTCATCTCAAAGACACTAGTCATTTCGACTTTGAATTTTTTGACCAGTTCTGAATTATTTCCTGTCACCAACAAATCATCAACATATAATGAAACAATAAGCAACTCAGAACCAACATGCTTTATGTACAAAGTGGATTCACTCAAACTTTTCTTGAAACCAAGTCCCAGCAAGTGTTCATCAATTCTGGAATACCAGGCTCTTGGTGCCTGTTTCAAACCATAAAGAGCTTTCTTCAGTAAATACACTTTGTCTTCATGCCCTTTCACAAGAAAACCTTCTGGTTGCTCAACAAATATTTCTTCCTGCAAAAAGCCATTTAAAAATGCTGACTTAACATCAAGCTGAAAAATCTTCCAATTTTTCTGTGCCGCAATTGCTAGGAGCATCCGGATGGTATCAAGCCTTGCCACTGGTGCAAAAGTTTCAGAATAATCAACACCATAAGCCTGTGCATAACCCTTTACAACAAGCCTTGCTTTGTGCTTATTCACAGAACCATCAGCATTGAGTTTGGTTCTAAAAACCCATTTAACTCCAATAGCAGCTTTGTGTGTAGGCCTTTCCACCAACTTCCATGTCTGATTTTTTTCAATCATTTTTATCTCCTCCTTCATTGCATCTATCCACTGTGGAGCTACTGCAGCCTCTTTGTAATTAGCAGGTTCACAAAGAGCAATATTGCACCTTTGATAAATATCAGAAAGCAACCTGGTTCCTCTCACAGGAGGGTCATCAATATTTTCCTCCAAAAATTCCATATTTGCTGGCATCTCTAAATTTTCATCAACTTTTGGCATCTGCATGTCATCACCAATATTCCAGTCCCACTCCTCATTTTCAAAGAAAATAACATCTCTGCTCACAATAATTTTCTTAGAATGTGGCTGAAATATTCGGTAAGCTTTACTGACATCACTATAACCAACAAAAATACCAGGCTCTGATTTTTTATCAAGTTTATCTCTTTTTGCACTTGGTACATACACATGACATAATGCACCAAAAATTTTGAGATTTTTCAGGGAAGGCTTAAAACCATACCATGCTTCATACGGTGTAATTTGGTCAAGTGCCCTGGTAGGAAGTCTGTTTAACAAGAAAACTGCAGTATTTGCTGCTTCAGCCCAAAATTCCTTTGGCAAATTTTTATCATGCAGTAGACATCTGGCCATCTCCATAATTGTCCTATTTTTCCTTTCACTCACACCATTCTGCTGTGGTGTATATGGTGCAGTGAGTTGATGGTGAATTCCTGCTTCATCACAAAAGGAATTAAATTGACCAGAATTATACTCAGTACCATTATCTGACCACAACATCTGGATTTTACAGCCACTCTGATTTTCTATCCATGCCTTGAATTTCCAAAACACACCAGGAACCTCAGACTTGGACTTCAAAAAATAAATCCAACAAAATCTTGTAAGATCATCAATAAAAAGGATGTAATATTTACTCCCATTCAAAGAAAGAGTTTGTTGAGGCCCTGCAACATCTGTATGTATTAGCTGTAATTTTTTTGTAGCCCTCCAAGATGACTGAAAAAATGGCAACCTGACTTGCTTCCCAAATTGACACCCTTTGCAACATAACTGAGAGGCTTCAAAAAATGGCAAATCCCTTGCAAGATTTTTCTGCTGCATAAAAGTGAGACCCCTGTGATGAAAGTGTCCAAGACGCCTATGCCATAATTCAACATTATTCACAGTTGCCGAAAATACAGCCTGTTCTTCATTACCGTCTTGTGTCTCCAAGGTCTCCAAGGAAAAACATTTTCCTTTCATTTCCACTTTTAGCACATCCTGACCATCAGCATCTTTGATGACACACATTTTTCCTTTGAATGACACCTGATATCCTTTCTCAAGCAACTGACCAACACTTAATAAATTTTGGTCAATCTCAGGTACAAACAAAACATCAGAAATGATTTTAACTCCTGAAGCACATCTAATAGCAACTGTTCCTTTTCCTTTGACAGAAATAAATTGGCCATTGCCAATTTTTACTTTAGAATTGACAGAATCATCAAGCTCTCTGAAAATACCAGCATCATATGTCACATGATTTGTACAGCCACTATCAATTAACCAACTGTCACTAGAACAATTAACTGCATAACAACTGACCATAAAAAGTTGCTCCTCCTCCTTTTGATCAGCCATATGTGCTTCATCATTTTGATGTTGCTTGCCCTTACAATATCTGGCTATGTGTCCGGGCTGATGACATCTATTGCATCTAAAATTTGGTCGCCACCAACATTTAGCCTCCTTGTGGTTTGATTTATTGCAGTACTGACATGGTGCAACACTGCCACTACTAGAATTTCCAGAATTTTGCTTCTCAAAATTCTTCTTAAAAAATTTATTCTTCTTTCCCTTGTTGTCATGTTGTACTGGCATGGCAACTGGTAAGGCACCTTCAACAATTTTTTCTTGCCTTAAAATCCTTCTCTGCTCATGTGCTTGTAAAGCATTTTTCAACTCTGAAAGTGAAATGGTTGTCATATCCTTTGTTTCCTCCAAGGTTGAAATCTTGGATTCATATTTCTCTGGCAAAGTCACCAAAATTTTTTCCACAATACGTCTATCAGAAACATCTTCTCCTAACATTCTCACCTTATTGCAAATTTCTTCCAACCTGTCAGCATACTCCCGAATATTCAAAATTTGCATCTTCTTGGTTCTCTCATCTCCTCTGAATTCATCCTGCAGAGCATCCCATATAGCCTTGGCAGAACTCAATTTCATTATTTTGTTAAAGATCTTCTCAGACAATGCTTTATGCAAACATGATTTAGCCTTACTGTCCCTTGTTTTCTTCTCTTTGTGGGTCTTGAGTTGTGCTACTGTGGGATTTAGTGGCAAATCATCTGTATTGAATTATGCTTCTACTGCTTCCCAAAGTTCACAAGCTTCCAGATGAGTCTGCATTTTGATGGCCCAACTGTGGTAATTTTCTCCAGTAAACAAAAGTGGTAAAGAATGTTCTGTAGACATTGTAGGTTTGTGTGTAGTTTTCAACTCACTCTCAGGTCCCTTAAGAATTAAAGCTCCGCTACCAATCTGTTGTTGTATGAGCAGAGACAAGGATATATTTTACTGAAATACCTCATGCATCTCATGCATCTTTTATTGAATGCAACGTACAATACTTATACTGTTACATATGAGCAGTTAGAACTGTTTTACAACTTCTTATCACTTCATAACTGGTGTAACTACTAATTAATATTATCTCCATAATAATTAAATAAAATAATATATAACTAATCAAAGTCAATATTTTAACAATTGGTCATATCTTGAAGTTATTAATTAGTGGCTTTGAAAAAAAAACATGGAGGAGCATTTCCTATTCTCGTCTTGATATTAATTTGTCTTAATCTATATTTTGGTGAAAAAAAAGAACTGCAGAAAAGAAAAGCATCTTTGGGGGGTTTGGGATCCAACTTCAAATGCTGCTAGGTAGGTAGCTAATAGCTATAGAAATGATGTAACCTATGTGATCCTACAAGGCAATGATGCTCTCTTTCTGGCGTGGAAGAACATGGAAAGGCTGAAAGGTGGGGTTTTCCTTACTAGGATGTGAAAGATGAGAGAGCTTAAAATTAAAAACAAAACCATCAAGATCCTTGAAATTGGCTGTGACCCAACAACACCCCCTACGTAGGGCTTTTTGGTGGTGTGCATGTCAAATGGGCTCATCAAGCACACAACAGTTATCGCCACTTGAATAAAATGATTCTGTGTACCAGGCAGTCAATGTGCCATTGCCATCACCCTCGAAGGCCTTAGATGTGAAATGGCATTATCAAATCAGTCAAGTAACTGACTAAAAGGTAAAAAGCAGGCCAAAAGGTAAAAGGGACAAGGGACAAATAATTAAGAGAAAAAAAAAAGAAGTGAGGAAAAGACAGCCCTTGACAAAACTATAATGTTTTGATATCCTTCAAATCCATGATCCTTTGGGCCTTGCACAACCAAACGGCCCGAGCATTATATGCTCCAATGCCACATGGCCAAATTAATAACTCCTCTCTACTTGTAGTAGGATTAAAAAGAAAAGAGTTTACCTGAAACCCATCACAGCATTAAAAATCGTCGAGAAATTCTCAAGTTCGATATCTTTAATCTTAAATTTCAAGACCATGTATTGGAACCACCTAGTAGCATTAAAGGCCAATATCAACAATTTTTTTTTTTTGGGTTAGATCTTGCTTTGCTTTTGGGAGAGGGAATCTCAAATCAGTGGTCATTTCCAAATAAGTAGCATTCAAGTGTAAGAGTTTACCCTTATCTCTCTACAACTTGGTGGGAAGTTGACAAATAGTGACAGGAACAGAGGTGGCGACCGACCTTCAAGATAAGGCATAACAAGATAACAAGCATTATAGTCCTTTTCATGCACGTATTTTCATGTCAGAGTGTAAATTGCTTCTATTACAGGAATAAAGAACCCACCAAACACGAAAAATAATTACGATAATATATCCGAGTCAACTTCTGCTTATTACTGGTAATATATAGTTGGTTAGGTTTCTAATCATGACGAGGCACTAAGATTAGAAAGGAAGGTAGCCCAGATTTCGAAACGACTTGTGCAGCCAAAGTAATGCCATAATAGGACCACTAGACAAACTTGCAGCTACCCGCCGCTGCGATTCTTAAATGATGGATATGGCCACTTCATGGTTGGTCTTTGCTCCTTACTATTTGCTGTATTGTTGACAAAATGAGGCAGTTTATTCCTATAATAAACAGACCGGAAAAAGCATATAGCTTGTGGGCATCATGTATTCAAACTTTGCCTCGCCTAATCGGGATCTTAGATGGCGCATTTGGTTACGGTGGGTGAGTCGAGATTTTCTATGCTCGAAAGACCTGTTTGAACCAAACCAAATGACTTGCCTGAAAAAGCATAACTTGTTAACCGTGGAGGAAAGCTTTAAAGCTTTAACTTAGTTCCTTTGTTAGCAAATTTTCTCCAATACAAGAAAACATCTCCATTTTTCACTTTTTTTTTTGGGTCCAAAATTGTCCACTTTTTTCTTTTCAATCTATGAATAGAGGAAATACATCAAGATAATATGCCTGCATATAGACATAATCCATGTCACTGATCAAGCCACTAAGAGTTTCTGAGCTTCTATCTCACCTTTAAACTCATTCCTCTTGGAGTCATCAGCACTCCAAATAAAAATACCCCCCAACTTTTCCTTGCCCTTTAATTCCTTGCAGGCTTCAAAAAATCCATCCTCGGGGACCAAACCTCCCCCTCTTACTTCACTAGTGAAGCTAGCCAAGATTTGACCCCCTCCATAGGTAGAGGCTTGTTTGTCAAAAAGCTTGACGAATTCAGGCACAGACATCTTATCATACGCATAGAACTGAAAGTTTACAAAGTCAATTGCATGCCCGTATTTTTCCCACAAAGCCAAATAATGACTCTGGACCTCACCATCATCATATGGTGCAATAGATGCAAAAGATATGGTTCCACTTTTCTTTAGGCTTGTTATGAGCCGTCCTATACATTCAGCAAATGTGTCAGGGTCTGATTTGAAGTGCTCATAGTCAATGTCAATTCCATCTAAGCTGTATTGTTTTATCATGGTTGTAAGTGAAGATATGGCATTTTGGACCCAGGAGTCAATGGACTTTGGTGCAAAGAAGGCCTTTTCATTTCTTGCTGTAGTATCTCCGCCCAAGCTAATGGCAATCTTGACATTGGAATATTTATCTTTGATTGAGGAGATATCTTCAGGAGTCACATGGCTGGATGCCCAAAAGGCATTGAATTTTCCATTTGTAGGTGATGGGTTTTTACTGCTTGAGTAGTCTATTGCGAAGGCAATAATGAAATGGAATTCCACATCAGGATTTATTGGCACTTCTGAGAGGTTGATTGAGTCTGATTCTGCACCAATGTATTCCCTAAACAGCTTTGAATTGGCAGCTACAAATGGAGGAAAACAAAAAAATCAAGTGAAACCATTACTAACATGAAAAGTAAGATACATGGTTTTAAATTTCATTTTTTAGTATAAATGGCATTTTCACTTCTTGTGATTGACCATATGCATCAAAATCTGTCACCAATTGGAGGCTTGCAAGTTCAAAGTACCTTTCTTTATTAATTACTAATATATGTGTGCATTACAAGTGCAAGAAAGATTATTCAAGGCTTGAGCTTACCATTACATGTAGTAAAAGAAAGGATTAACAGAGAGGCCAGCACATTTCTGCAAAAGTCCATTGTCCTGTCTACTATACTTTGTTTTCAAGTAAAATGTGAGCAATCAACCCATTAGTGATGCAAAATATTTATAGCAGAATTACGACACATCTAGCCAAGATATTAAGTAGTTGGCTTCTCTAGAGATGACCGGAGGCTCGAAAGAAAGAAACGAGTAAATTAAGACCCAGCTGTGTTAAATAAATTTTTAATTACACGATGAACTCAAGACTGTATTGACCTTGGATGGAATCATTTGCGACAGCAGAAGCAGATAATAATGTATACTACTGACTTAGCTGTTAGGTGAATCTATCAATAGTACTATTCGTTTGGGTCAATGATTCATTTATGTTGGTTTCTGTGCAGAAAGTTTGACAGAGTATATTCCCAAGGATTCGGCTGCTAAGGACATCTTAATTTCTCTTCTCCTAAAAGCCAGCTTGTTATAAGACTCACTGACATTCCTAGAATGAAGAAGGGTCATGCATGCTCAATATCTCTGCCTAGCTTCATTCACCGGAAAACAGTGCCACCATTTTATTTTTATTTGCTAGTAACTAGACAATTTCAGTGCAGGGGCGCAGGAACTCATGACCTCAACTTTTTTGGTTCTCAATTTGGAAATTAAATCAAAGAGTGCACAAACATGACTAACAATTAGTTCGGCACTTGGTCCTATTAAGCAAGTTCTCGAGTTCGAATCCTTTTATTATAATAGCAAGTGAAACTTCAGTTGTCCGAAGCATTAAGGCTGCGAACTTCTATAATACAGAGAGCAGAATAAAAAACACAATAACAAGTACATACTTGTGCAAAGAAAACGCTGCAGGGATATTAATGTATCATAGCAATTATTAGTTCTTTTCTTGATTATATATATGCTCAAGAAGTGACTGATGTGTTGAAAATTCCTGTAGCAAGATGGGTTGCCAGAAGTGACTGCGCTTGCTTTTCATAGGGAAATCCTTTCCCCTTAGAGGTATCTGCAGACCAAATAAAGATACCACCAAGCAGCTGCTGGCTCTTAAGCTTCCTGCAGGCAGTAAAGAATCCATTTGCAGGGGATAACCCTCCACTGCCATCTGTGGTGATGCTAGCCAACACCTTTCCTCCATTATAATTAGATTTCTGTTGCTTGAAGTATTTAATAAACTGAGTTACAGTTGTTTTCTCATATGCGTAGAATTGGAAGTTGACATAATCTATAAGGTGGCCATAGCTTCTCCAAAAGGCCTTGTAATGGCTTTGTACTTGGCCTCGATCTTCAAAAGGAGCTATAGATGCAAATTTGATCACCTTATTCTTCCTGAGGGTTGATATTAGTTGTCCTATGCACTCTGCAAAGATGTCTGGAGTAGCATGGAAGTGTTCATAATCGATATCGATCCCATCTAAGTGGTTCTGTTTGATGATCCTTGTGAGTGAAGAAACAGCATTGGAAACCCAGGATTTAACAGAGGAAGGCTTGAAATAGGCTTTGGTGCCATCTTGTACGCTATCCCCACCAAGGCTCAAGGCCACTTTGACATTTGAATGGGACCTTTTGATGGAAGAAACCTGGGACGGGCCGAGGTTGTCTAAGTCCCAAAAGACATTGAACTTCCCATTGGTGGGTGAGGGTGAACTTGAAGTATCATAGTCTATGGCAAAAGAGAGAATGAAATGGAAGTTGACATTTGGGTTTATAGGGACATCTGTGAACTTGACATGGTTGAACTCAGATCCAATGTATTCCCTGAAAAGGTTTGAGTTTGCAGCAGCGGCTTGAATCGAAATGTGGTTAGGTAAAAGAGCTTGGAAAATGAAAAGTACAACAAGGAGTGATGGATGCTTCATCTTTGGTTTTGATTATGTGCTTATGTTTGTGGAGTGGATATTGCGTTTATATATAGATAAGGTACCAATTTTGATTTAATTTGGCCCGTTTTGCACCAATATGTTAGGCCAATGTGCAAAATGTGAAAACTTTTAAGATGTTTTGCAGATTTAGTGTCGTGCTTGAACACATTTTTGTGATCAATTTTACTAATTCCTAGTTCTGTTTGATGGTGATTGAGCCAGAGGAAAACATCAACAACATGGCTGCGAATATCAGATTTGGTGCAAGAGAATTCTGTCGTGAACTGCATTAATTGTGTGATGTTTGGTTTGTTTTCAGACATGGAATGCTAAATACATGGTACAATAATGCTGTGGCCCCTTGTTAGCTGGCTGGCTAGCTGGTGGGCATTGATCATTTAAAAGGGTGGGCAGCCTAACAGGGATGGGAGGGCAATTATTGGACCAAACTGTTGGGGATGAAATGAAAGTTTTTTGAGATTGATCTCCAAATAGATTCTTCCCTGCGGGTCATATGATTATAACCTCATGAGTAATGTCTTACCAGAAAGTACCATCTCATGATAATTAATGCACAGCTACAAAGTTTCAAATTTGGCTGGAATAGGACTTGGAGTCAATAGTAGGTGTCTACTTATTTGGCACAGACAGCCTGAAGTCCCGTTTCTTCTGTGTATCTACTTATCCATATGCATGTGACTACCTACGATCTTGCAATCCACAGCTTCTCTTCCTTTGGAAAGACTACTGCTACTACTACTACTCTATGATGTCCATGATACATAGATACTCTGCTTCCTCTGGATGCATATAGGAAGCTGGTTCTTAGTTAATTAACAAGTATTTCCCGTTCTAACCCACAGAGCTTGGGGATTTTCAAGGGAGCGGCAACATTGCTTCACTATCAAGGCATCATCAAAAGCTTAAGAATCCCATCCCTCCATCAATACTCTTAAGACCTAGTGAATTCTTAGGCGCTTTCTTCTCTGGTTTTGTAGAATATGACTCATATCTTGAAACTTTCTTCTCTAAAAACGATTTGGGTATCATTTCAGCTACAACTTGAAAATTTGGGATTTGATGTGGGTTTTAACTTAAGTAGTTTAAACTAATTCTTATTATTTGTAGTGACCAAACTTTGACCGAAGTTTTGAGGTCGAACTGAATAAAATTTAATCAAAACATAGTAAATTACAAGCTAATTTAACAATTGGAAAAAATGTAGGACCGAGAATTCTAGGAACCAAACCGTTGGACCAAATACTCTCCCCATAATTAGAAGTCGTTAGCTCAAGACGACTTCTATCTTTTACAAGAAAACATGAGAAACTAAAGAAGTACAATACATGACGAGAGAGCAAAGGTCCCGAACATACATATAAAGAAACTGAAATAGTCGCAGGGAACTGGCTAATATGAAGCTGAAACGGATGATGAAAGACAAGATTTTGATAATATACTTCCCGGTTTCGACCAAAAAAAATACTCTCCCCATATTAAGAAAAAAATTAATGTATAAGAAATCAAAAAGTTTTGTGAAAAGCCATGTACACTAGTAGTGACACAAAAGAATATACTACTTCTTTGATGAAAGACAAGATTTCTTTTTGAGGAGAGGATTAAGATCTACAGTGGTACTATCAAACAACGGAAGGCTCTCAATCCAAGGGCAGATGGCAGTCAGTTGCCAACTATTATAATTAATTAATTAATTTTAAGACTAATAAATTAATATTTTTTTTTGATCTTAATAAATTAATAATTGCCACGCACTTGTTTGTTTCCAAAACCAGTTCAATCCAACAGTAAACAACAACACCCCTACCCTCTTTAATTTTTATGTTTTTTCTGTTGGTGGTGAATAGTAATAATACCGCTTTTCTTTCTTTTTCCTTCTTGGATTCTCTTGCTCCTCAGCTTTCCGGGAAAAAAACTACTCCTCCTTATTTTCCCGGGAAAATCCCAATAATACAGGATTCTTGATCTCGCATCCATATCTCCGTTGATTCTCATTTCTTCTTCCTCTCTCTGTCTTAATCTGAGATAACCTTTTTTAGTAAAAGTGAAAGGCAAATCACTTGAAAATGGCAGCTTCAAGAGAAGTGTCAACGATGATAAAGCAAGGATTTTTATCAGACCCATCACTCTCTTTTTCTTCTTCACCCTCAAGAATTCCCTCTACTCCACTGTCAAGGGTTTTAGCCGCTTCCCCGAACTCTAAAACCCTGCAGTCTCCGCCGCCGCACTACGCCACAAACAGCCCCACCGAGTCGTCAACTCGCCACCACCACCACCACCACCACCACCAGTCACACCCGACCCTCTTCCAGATGATGTCGGAGGAGCAGCCCTTTGAACAGACCCGCCAAAAAAACTACTCAAAAGTGTCCAAAATAGTTCAAGAATTCGCAAGCTTGAATGGTTGTGAAGGCTATGGAGTTGGTGATGTTAGGCTCACCGTGGTCGGGAGAGATGGGTATAGGGTCTCGGTGGATGTGCACAAAAGGATCTTGCTGGAGAAAAGTGGGTTCTTTAGGGAGACATTGAAGGGGAGAGAAAAGGGGGTTATGCAGTCGGTTGAGATAAGTGAGTGTGATGATGTGGAAGTGTATCTGGAGACTATTGTTTTGATGTATTGTGATAATCTGAGGAAGAGGTTGATCGGAGAAGAGGTTGCCAAGGTCTTGGATTTGCTCAAGGTATAACGCTTGCTGCTCATATTTCTTGTTTACTTGCCAAGTATCTTTGATGATTTCTCTGTTGGTTTGCGCTTGTGGTGTTTGCTTTCTTTGGAATGCTTTATGGTGGGGAGTGAAATGAGCGTGTAATTTCAAGTTGGTGTTTTATGATTTTCCTTGTTCTCCTGTTTGATGGGTCTCTAAGATATTGGTTACATTAGTAGCATATTTGTTTTCCTGTTCCTTTTGTCTTCTGTGCTTTTGTTTGGTTGCTGGCGCTGGTGGGGGGACAATGAGACATATGGGATTATGAGTTTTATGATTTTTGTGTTCAAAGGGGGGGAAAACTTCCATGGATGTCAGATACTGGCATTTGTTGTATTTTCTTATACTTGCACAGCATTGCATATCCTCACACTCGAATTGTTTAAAACTGCTTTTCTGGTTTCATAGTCTCCCATTTTCTCGGTTACGTTAATTTTTGTGGGGAGTTCTGGGTTGAGTTGCTGCACAAACTAGGTTCAGGACTAGGAGGTTTTGATAGAATTTCAAATCCTCTCTTTCTAATTCTTCTTTCTGGTTATCAAAAACGATCTCAAATAGGCCCGTTGCATCTGCTCCTTTTTTGGCTTAACATCTGGCTTTCCATCAATTAGGAAGGACAAATAAGTTTATGCAATCTTATTATCTTCAGACAATTATTATCTTTAACAAACAAAAAACTGTACCAGCTTCTTTTGTTTTTCTATTTTCATGTGCTTCCTCTGCTTTGATAGGCTGTCCGAATTGTTTTACTCGGAATCTTCATGAGTCAGTGCTTATGTTTAATTTGCATATGTTGGCAGCAAAATAAGTTGCTGTTTTCATATACAATACTATTTGACGTTTCTTCTATCCTCTCTTCCATTGAGATCAGACTACACCAAGTGTTAGTAGTGTTAACGTTTTGTAGGTGTCCGCTGCAATCATGTTTGAGGAGGGGATCATGTCATGCTTAGAGTACCTGGATGCAATCCCTTGGTCTGAGGATGAAGAGGAGAAGATCATATCTAATATCAGCTTACTTCAGCTTCATAACTCGGCAAATGAAGTCCTCCAGAGAGTATCATCTGAAGTATCTTCTTCTATTAGGACTGATGATGTATTCTTGAAGCTATTAAGTGGGATTCTGCAGGCTAAAGATGACAAAGCCCGTCGAGAAATGAAAATGCTAATTTCTCGGTTATTCAAGGAAGATTCATATGCTCATGACAGCAAGCTTGATGTTACCAAAGATACCCTTTATTCCCTTTGCCACAGATGTCTTAGCTCGCTAGTCCTATGCTTATCTGAAGTAACTAGCTTGGATGATAGCCGGCGTGATCGGGGAGCTTTGATGGGTGAGATAGCCAGGGAAGCTGAAAATATGCAGTGGATTGTTGAGATTTTGATTGACAAAAAGATGTGCGATGAATTTGTAATGTTATGGGCAGATCAAAGGGAGCTTGCAGTTCTGCATTCTAACATTCCAATCATGTACCGCCACGAAATTAGCAAGATTACTGCACAACTATGCATCGCAGTCGGGAGAGGACAGATCCTGGTGCCAAAAGAAACTCGATTTTCTTTGTTGTCCACTTGGTTGGAAGCTCTTTATGAAGACTTTGGCTGGATGAGAAGGGCCTCTAGATCTGTCGATAAGAAATTGGTCGAGGAAGGACTTGGCCAGACAATACTTACCCTTCCTCTGCAGCAGCAGCAGAGTATTTTTCTCAGCTGGTTTGATCGATTTCTTTCCAAGGGGGATGACTGCCCAAATATTCAAAGAGCATTTGAGGTTTGGTGGAGAAGAACTTTTATTAGGAAATGTGTGACCGAGCAGGATAGTTCGCAGTTGCAAATAGCAGTCTGCGACTATACAAATTGATAGGTATAGTGAATCATCAAGTGATATAAAGTACTAGGACATAGGATAGGATGTCATTCTTTCTCTGCTTACACTACCTTTTATTAGTCAGTTTGATGGTGAAACATAACTGCTTTAATTTTTGCTTTTAAAAAATTTCTCCAGAGCGAAAGGCTCTGCAAAATGATCATATGATGTGAGAGCATTGGGGAGTAACGCTATTTGGCATAAACACCCAGCAAGAGCAAAAGTAAATGTATGAATAATCGAGCAAATGAGCTTGCTAGAAATATGCTTTGGCTATATAAATATTATACAGGCTTCTAAAATTTCAGTGTTCTACATTCGAGAATATTGTTGAACTATTGCTCATTCACGTTATACTTTTTCCTTTGTTGGAGCATATGTCTATACGAGATAGTGGGAGAAGCCGGGGGCATTACAGAATATCTTAAGGCGAAGCCTTTGCAAGAGTGAGATGGAATGTCATGGTGCCAATACCAGGCAATTTTGGATCAGAATTTTCTTACTTCCACAAATTTACAGTCCAGCTTTCCAGGCCCATATTTAGCCAACTTGGAATTTGGTGGTAACCTAAAGAGCGAGTAGTACAAAGTGAATGTTGTAGAGGCTCATTGTGGTTGCAAGTTCAATTCTTGCATAAAAGGGAAAAGTGATCTACAAATAGAAGACAAGCAGAATTGATGTACAGCATTTTTTTTTTTTCGATAGATAACTCAATTACTCTGCGAACTATCGAATACTATAAACACCATCAACCATGTACAGCTTATAAACTTGGCATTGCTGAATCCTTTCAAGATAGAATAGGGTCCGAGCGGTAATTGAGCATTGGGAGCGGATCAACTCTGCAGAGGTAGTAGAGAATTAGCACAGTACATGATCATTCTTTCTTTTTTTTTTTCTTTTAATCAGAAGTACATGATCATCCTATCATATGCAAGACATATATCATCTTAAACCAATCCAAACCTGCATACTAATATATACGTTGACAACAAAGACCGGATTTAGTGGCAAAAACTGTGAACTCATAATGTAGTCTAACCTTTGCTGAATTTTGAGTATTCCGGTGCCCATTGACATTGGGATGCCCATTATGATGCATTCAGATACTCCCTCGATCCTGTCATCCCTCCCATGAGCAGAGGCAGCGAAAAGGTGATCTGATGTTTTTTCAAATGAAGCCAACATTAACACACTTTTGTCCATCTTTTGAATACCAAACCTTGTGATGCCAAGAACGTCGCCCTGTTACAACACACCATCATCTTATTGTTACTATTAAAAATTTACACCCAAATCGGTTGATTGGATTTGATATAAACGAAGTGCCACTAAACTTTAAATTAACAACAGACCTTTGATGTCATTACATCAGCTAAAAGCATCATATGACGTATGTCTATGCTCATACCATGACCTTCCATGACATCCCTTATCTGATCAATAATGCATTGCCTTGCAGCCTCGATTCCAAGAGTATGTAGTAGTTCCATTATGTGGTTAGTTGTTGTATTGCGTCCATCAACTCCCTCAGTCCCCATAACGGCTAGAAGACCAGTACTACAAAAATCATAAAGTATGGCAGGGTTTGTAAAGGAATAATCGAAAACATCTTTCAAAAATTAAATATGAAAATCAAACTAGATAGAAACAACTATTAGCCTAAAATCAGACACTCAAGATCTATTTCCATCAGGATCTTGTGCAACGAGTCAAGCAGCAAACAACTGCTTCCTTTTGCACATATAGAAACTAAATACTCCTTTCCTAATACCTCTTGGACCAAGTGAACATACATATTCAGGTAGCTAATTTTCACAAACAAACACAACAACAATGACAAGTAAAAGAGGGTGACATTCTTTTTATGCTTTATTGCAAAAAAGTATCTGATTCATAGGGAAAAGAGAAAGCAAATAGCACAATTGGGATTTCTAAGGCCTATCTGTCAGAGGTTATGGTGGCTTGCAAATATTAATATCAGATAATGGTGAAATAACTGCCCCCTTCTGCGGTAGTCATTCTAATATCATATGCAAAAATCGAGCATCACAAAAAACATAATATGGTTACAGGATTATATAAACTTCAAGCATAGGTAACAAGAGAACGAAACCCAAATGTAAAAATCAAACAAACTATTATCTGGAATATAACAAGAGCCCAACTGTTACTTCAAACAAATGTGGTCATAAATTCCATTTGAAAGGTTCAACCTGATTGTTTGTAATGCAATTAGAATGACAAAATAGTTATTTTCCTTTCTTCACAACCAATGACAAAGTATTTTATGTTTCTGGGAATGAAATGGAAAAGGTAGAACTGCTACACATTTCATTCAACTGGTCGATTCAGTTGATATTTGCAATTATAGAATTAGGGGATGCAATATAGTAAAAAGGGAGTGAGACAAGTCAATCACTAGGGTCAATGTGTTTAAAATATTTGGTCCATAACAAAATTTAAACATTCAATTTATTAATTCATCTTTTTTTAAAAAGAAAGAATATAGCATATCAAACTTGCAACATAAGATGCAATTGATCATATCAAAGAAATCATATATGCACGATAAGATTGAAGTACATGAATGAAAAACCATAAGATGCAAAGGGCTAAAACAAAAAACAAAAATAACGTCTCACCATTTTAAAAGGTAAGATAGTCATTTCAAATCACCTTTAGTAGCCATTGTCATTATGCACACTTTTAAAAGGTAATATGGTAATTTGGAAAGTAGGACGTTCAAAAAGTACACGCATATCTTTCATGCAAAAAGGTAATATGGATTGGCAACTTAGGCAAAAAAAAAAAAAAAGAAGAAAACTTGCACCATTTTAGCGTATAGAAAAGATATTAGGGTTTGGAGGAAGACGGGCTACTACAAAGGAACTGCCACATTATTGCTCATCATCCTAACATCTAGTAACAACCTAAGAAATTATCACAAAAAGGACACAGATGGCTCTCACACAATGACATTAAGGACTGACAAAGAAGGCAGACGGGGTGGCATCGGATAATTACTATAGGGGCTCTTGTCTTTGCCATTTTTACTCCCTTGAGTCTGGCCCAGAGGTTCTGAGGTAGATATTTTATATAGTGTGATATGCATAATTTGATACCTCAAGTCTCTACAAAACTTAAGAGATTACAATTAAATAGGGATAGTCATCTAGACTTGACTAAAAAGTGGAATTGTATGCAATAGCCTCTCCATCAGTGACTCAAAAATTGGCACTACATTCCAGTGATTAGAAATATTTGCATAAGATAGTTCTAGACCTATGCTTTTCCATGTTACCAAGTCCAATTGGCTTTCAATGGCAGGGAAATGCATAGTTATAAAATAAATAAAAAAAAAACATCTTCCAGCGAGGCGTGTGAGTTTGACCTTTTCAGTGATTCCTTGAAACAATGGAGATGCAGATGACAATTAGATATGATATTTAAGCTAATGTAGCCTTGGTAATGTGCATCCCTCTGGATTCCGGCTTCTACCCGAATCTTCACAAGGAAGCTAAGGCAGTATAAAGTTCTCCTTCCAAGGATCTATCGTCTTATTCATTGATAAAATTTTGAAGTTTGTTGCCAAATCAAATTTTAAACCCCACTCTGATCATCATGATTATTTTATATCCGAGACCATTTGGACTCAAGCGGGCAGACAACTCCACTGGCCTTGAGGAAATACTATTGCATGCAGGGAAGCATATAATGGGAAAAAAGTAAACCGTAATCTCACCACCATGCATGCCAATGTGTGTGATCAATATGCAGAAGATTACAATTGTGTCAAGTTTTGTGGTCAAAACAGTGAAATAGACTCGAAATATGTACCCCTCCAGAAAGGATTGCCTCTAGTTATGACTAGCTTTTAGCTGGAACATGGCATAAACTCGTAGTGTCAATCCTAACAACAGTAAACAGAAGATTTTTCCCAGTTTCTCTGATATTTCTTGGTAGGAAGGCATCGTGTCAAAACAGTTAAGAAATAGGCATTCAAAGACTAAGAGCAAAAGAAACAACAAAAGGTGATACAAATTGCAAAAGAAAGATATCAAAAAGCTGCACCAATGAAATTCTCACCGTAAAACATGAATTTCAAGAGTTCATGAGATGTGTATAAGCAATTATCTGATAAGAGAAAACTAACCCTTCCACCAGCATATTGTAGGTGGGGCACCCTTGATCCTTCTCATTGTCCTTACTTTCCTTTTGGGCTATAACAATGCGTTCAATCGTTTTTATGCCCTAGAATTAAAAAAAAAAAAAAACAAAACTGATTCAAAGCTTAGCTCCCACAGAATATGCATTGACAAGAACCAGATATGGAAGTTTCTTCAAGTCTCACCTTCACTACAATATTTGGAAGCATATTTGCAAACCAATGAAGTTCGAAATGAAGTTTATTTCTGTCTCCCGGTGGAACTACCTCCAACTTATCAGCATCCAGAACATTGACCTGCCACACGTTAAGAGTCACATTGTATATTTAGGATTTATGTCCTTGAAAGACAAAGTCACACAAATTAAAACATCTTACCTTTGGCCTAGGCTTAAGTCTTGGAGTTTGGTCAATTGCTTCTTTCACAATGTCAGCATTCAGACCCAACTGTGCCTCTTGAATTATCCCCATGTTAAGTGTGACTACTACACAAGCTGATCTTGAACTCATCGAAATTTTGATACTCTTAGCCACCTGCACCGCAACAGAGAGTTAGATGTTTAAAGAAAATTCATCTTAATTGAAAGAAGTAACAGAATGGGAGAACAAGAAAAAAAAAGAAATTATGAAAGAAGTGTAATCGGACCCTTGGACTCTGACCAGCTCATGAATAAAGGATTAATTTTCAGGGGCAAACTTAAAAGAATACCTCAGACTACAGTTCATGTCTCAACTGTCTCCAAACTATTCAGTTAACATATTTATATAACTGTTTGCTATTCCATACTGGGTTATGGTTTAATTTGGCAATTGTGACAGTCATGTCGGTATGACAAAGCATGGAACGTTTAAAGCAAAAACACAAAAGGGAAATGAAAGTTAAAAGAAGTGATATACTATCCGGCCCTATTCTGTCTGTTCAACCCAATTAGCTGGGAACTGGCCCGAGTTACAATATTCCTTGTCACAAGCCTTGTTGACCATCATTCCAGGTGCTATAACATTGGTTAAAAGCCCATCAAAACACCAATAATGTCATTGATCATAACAAAATAATACAATTTAACCGATTTTCTGAGTCTATAAACCATTCTCTACTGTCAGTGCCACACAGGATGGTTCTAGACTTTTATGGTTCTCTAAATTTCTTTTCAGAAACCCCTATATTTGAATAAATTGGAATCTGTTTACAGCAAACCCCAGACAGAAAAAATGCAAAGGATGAAGCCGGATGAAATGAAAAGTACCTTTTTTTTAGTGAGGAAAAGTACCATTGAACTACAGTTTGATCATAAATAAGGAGAGATTTTGGGAAGAAGAAACTAAGGATTGTAAGAATCCTGCTCAAGGGTATCTACCCTAAGGATTGGCTCAGCTGAACACTGATGGTACTGTCCTTGGTGGCACCAGTGAGGAGGAAATTTATGGCTCATTCAAAAAGACTGATAAAATTGGAAAACATACAATCATAAAAGGACAATTATGAGGTTTGTCACAGAATAAATGTTGACATCAGGGGGTCCACACCCAAGCACAAGTTTGACATACTGACTAAAATAAATAGAAAACAAGTAATTCAGCTGATTCAGTAATCATTAGGATAAAGACCAAAAATTTAAAATCATAAGAATCCAGAACTAGACAAAGGAAAAGGAGTTTGGTTTGGTCGAGCAGGGGTGGTTGTTTCAGATCAATTACAATTTCTAGCCCGTAATTATAACTTTTTCTCTTGCGTATCCTTTTGTATTCAACAGGACATATTTTGCCTAAGTTTTAATACCCGTACTTTTACATAATACCCACTGAATGCTGATTAGATTGGTTACGTTTCCGATGTTTCCTTTAGTTCCATCCAGTTTCATTCTCTTCTTCACTTCTTGTTGGTAAGCAAAACCTACAGTTACCCACCCTAAACACACCTCTAAGCGCCCCAGCCCTTCTCATCTTCAAACTTTGAATTTTCATAATGTCAAGAAGTTAACGCGATGCTTAAATGGACAATGAGACAATTATAAATCGTTCCACTGAGTTTTGAGGGCATACCTGGCCTAAAAGGGTTTTCTGAATGCGGCCTTTTACAATTCGAGCAGCATTCACATTAGTATTATGCTCAAGTTCTGCAGTAATGATAGGCGTGCTGATCTTTTTGGCTCCATTTATTATTTCCTTAATACGAGGAACTCCTTGCGTTATATCTAGCACAATGCTAAGAAACCAAACCCAAACCTTTTAACAGAAAGAACTGTTAAAACAGATTAAAAGTCCAAGATGCCAATTAACGAAAAAAAATAAGGATACTCATGCTGGCAACTCCGGCAAAGTGAAAGGTCTTCAAAGTCATTTGCGTGCCAGGCTCTGCAATGCTCTGAGCCCCAATTGCTCCAATAGAAGTTCCAGGATCAATTCTCTTCTGAAGATAACGGTCAATGCAAGTTTTCAGAAAAACCTGCAATTTTTTTCCAGAAATAGCTGTTACAAGATGATAGGGTAAGTAACAAAAAAGAGCAGACGACAACAATATTTCTTCATTCTCTCATCCTCCATAACTGTAGTTGATGAATCAAATTGCATCCAAGAAAGGACAATATTTCTTTCATTTTGTGGATATTAATTTAAGATTTATGCTGACTACACCTGTTACAACATGGACCTAGTTTTTAAGGGCTAGAAAATTAGTGAATGATGGATTCTAGTTTTAATGTCTCAATAACATGCCATCCTCCCTTCATCAACATCCTCAAAATTCCAAATACTACCAATTTGACACCAGCAATTTTCCACTGACACTTCTCTGTTGCAACAAAGGAACTCAACCACAATTCGACAAGATCCATGAACTAAATAACTGTCAATGTTTCCACTTGACAAGTACTCCAGCAACATGTGTCTTTATTCAATCTTAGTCCTGTAAACCATTAGATGATGAATCCTGTTTTGACAATTCCCCCAAAAAGAATGAGCACTTCAAAATTATTTTATTTATCAAATATCCTCCAAAACATGAAGAGGGAAAAGAACATGTTTTGAGAACCTTGGGAGATCATGCGTCTTTTGGTCACCGCGGCATGTTTTTTCCTTTGACATTTTATATTAATGACACCTTTGAAACCTGATTCTGGGTCTAAAAGCATTTTTAAGTGCTCTAGTGCTTTGTGTCCTTCCATGGCTTTAAACTTCACAGGCAAACATACAAAGCACTAAAAACAGTACTCAATGCTTGTATCCAAAAACATTAATAAAAAACACAACGCCAAAGAAGTGGAAGTGTTAGTAATTGTTTCGGAAACGGAAACACTTACTCGCAGCTGCTTTTCTGTGATTCCAGATATCTTATAAGCAATTTTTCTTCTTATCAAAGAATTTCCACTGACACCTTCCACTTGTATTTTCCCAGAATTTTTACCCTCAACACTATCCAATCTTTTAGCTTGTCCTCGGAGGAAAGATTTGAGACTTTCTTTGAAGGCATCAGAACCAAAGCCATCAAAGTCTTTGCTGTGATTTTCAAGGAAATTTTCTACAAATCTGGGGATATCTGAAGAAGATAGGTACTCATCTTCCCCAACAGCACAAGTGGCCTGAAAGCATGCATTAATCAACAGATATTCATCATTTGTGAGCAGTTTCAAAGCTTCACAGACAAGAACAAAGGAAGAGCCACAAACCTTTACTTTCATTAACAATCTATCAAAATTCAGAGGAAGTCCACCTTTTCCTTCCATTTTTGCTGGGTCCAAGCTATCATCTCCATAACGAAATTGGATTACAAATCCACTAGCAGCTTGTACAGTATTATCATACTGAATAGACAAGTCCTCCAACCCTTTCATCAGTCTACGAGCCAGGTACCCAGTGTCTGCTGTTTTGACCTACAGCAGAATATTAGCAACAATTGTTTTTAAAGTTCTCAAGATAATTTCATTTTTCGCCATATTCCCAGACCAATATCTCATCCATATGCCAAATTACATCCCTAAACTTGTTATATTGTTTATGACACTGGTGGGACCTAATGTTCGAAGTTATTGTACAAAACAGAGACACAAACTGACTTAAATGTTGAGTTTCATTTGGTCGCTAACACAATAGAAGCCATTAAAGAACCATAATCATGCAATATCACATTCACCACCTTTCTTTGAAATATACACTGCTGCAATGTTTTCTAAACTCCTATTCTTTGGTAGGCAATTGAGTTATATTAAAAGAAAGGTGACATTCCGCCCACTCTCTTTCTCCACTCCTATTCTGTTCTTATATTCCTCCAACTCCCCATCAAGAAACTAATTTTCATCAAAATTCCATGTGCGCAATAACAAAATTCATTATTTCCAACTATCTTAGAACTTTAAATCCTCATCATATTCTGCAATCGCTCTTGAAATGTTCACTGTCAAAGTCTCAACCCACTGGACCACATTGGAAAATGGATCTGTCAAATCAAAAATTTGCTATGCCAAACAACCAAGTGACAGATTGCACAAACCTCACACTTCCAAAAGTAAAAAGCAAAGTAGAATCACAAATACAAAAGTCTTATACAGGCCCAGCTAAATTTTGGTTCAGCAAAAAAATTTTTGAGACAAGGACCGAAAAATAGACCGGTTTTTTTATCGCCTCAACTTGTTGAAGGAAGTTGTGAAATGTGGAAATAAGATTTCAAAAGGCTTTCCTTTGAGCTGTTCTCGCATTGTAATATCTGATTATTGAGAGCTTATTTGGCCTTGATCCATTTTCATTACAGGTAACTCTATTGGTTATAATTGTTTAATTCATATGCAGGTAACAGAGGACACAGTAAGCAATATACTGCCAATATAAGAACAAAAATAAACAGACTATCCATACCGCAGTATCCACAAGCCCTTCTCTTCCAGCCATCGTATGGAAGAAAAATTCTGTTGCAGTCAAACCAGTGTAGAATGAATTAGCAACAAAGCCTTTGGCCTGCAAGAGGAAAGAATTTCCATTCACACCTTCAAGGTAAATGATAAATATCACAATTTATAGTTCAGAATGATATCTGCGCCAATAGATGAGAACACACCATAATTTATAGCTAGATTCATAGCATGAAGCGTTTGGTAAAAGAAAAATACTATGCACAAAAGATAGGCACACCAAATTATGCAACTATGGCAGGAGCCCTATTAACAGAATCGTTCTAGGCATAAGCCACCTTCGGTGCCAAAAAATTTGCTCTACTGATTTGGCAAATCTATTTTGTTCACAGAAAACTACTCCTGTGAGAAAACGTGCAAGATCCTCCATCTAACCATTCACCAAGTTTGCTACATCCCATAAAAGAGCCAACAAAATGGCATTGAACTTACTGCAGGGGTTTTGGATTTTCTGGGGAAATGAGGGAGGCTGCGATCTATGAATCCATCAGGAGCACGGTGACCTGCAACCGACTGCTGACCGACACATGCAATCATCTGGCTTATATTGATAGGGGAACCTTTGGAACCACACTGTGACATGATAAGCGGGCTGTTTCTCCAGTGCAATTCTTTCATGCACACCTAGTAGAACAAAATCATGTTATTGCTCCAATGTAGTTCCACAAAACAACCACACATATCTAGTTGACTAGCAATATGAAAGAAATTGAGCTCAATAACAGAATATAATGACCTAAGTTTATAGCATCAGATACAGAAGAAAAAATCAGTAAGATCAATACTAGTACAAGAGGAAAAAGAGAAGTTTGATCAATGTAACAATCATATCCTAAAGTGAACATAAAAATCTGTATTATAAAAAAGTGAAAAAATGACAAAGTGCAGGTTCTTACTTCGGCTGCTTCATCACGAAGCTTGTTTAATTTTCCAGTTATTTCAGCTTCCAGTGTTTGAATAGCATCACAACCAGGTCTGAGCATAAGCTTCCCTTTGTTGTATTCCTCTATAAGTTTATCGCATTGCTGGTAACCGTTTGAGAGTGTGGTTCCTTTCTTTTCAATCAATGTTTTCCCTGGTTGGACGTCATCAATCCCGATAGAGATGCCATGATTACCTATCCATCGAGCACTGCATTAGAGAAGAAATACAGTAGAAATCATTAGAGAAAGTCCACTTAACAGGACACCTCCATTCTACAAAACATGTCCAGTTTGATGCTGCGCACAATTTAGACACTTCAGTTTTTCCACGATCTTACAAAACCATATATTCTCTTTCTTCTACTAAATACTAATCAAAATGGAGTTTCAAAAAGTAGTACTCAGGAGGAAAAAAGGGAAGTTACAAGGCGAGATCCCATGATAAACACTCCAGAAATTTATTATAGTTCCATTTTTTGCATGACACTAACCCTCAGGTTAGTCGCGGATCATAGGCAAACTTCAGAGGACAAAATGGAGCACAAGGACTGGTCTCATCCCAATAAGCTAGAAAGACAGCTATGATAGTTACCTCAATTTAGCTAGCCGATTCATGCATGTTGCGGCAGCATATGTATTGTAGTCTCTGAGAAGAACAGAATACAATCCATCCTTGTTGCCATTTCCTGAAACAATATTTCCAATTCAACAACAAGAAAATTTGAATGCCGGAAGTGAACAAACGCACATCTAAAGCATTGATAGCCAGAAAGTTTTCCTCATGCATCTCACTTAAAATGCTCTCTCATTTAAGTTAAGGAGCAGTACTGCACATCCTAACTTTAATAAACAAAATCATGCACCAGGTTACAAGATCCAATAGAAGAAGAATGTAAGTAAACTACACACAGCTTTGAAAACAAAACAATTCACCAAAGCCTGCTCATGCAAAAGTTATAAATGCATTATTACCTTCAAACAACGCAATACATTCATGAGGGACACAGCTCCATATTATTCAAGAATATGATTGATTTGCATGTTCTGGAAAGGTCATCCACCAAAAAGCAAGAATTGTTTCTTTTCTTCCTTTCTTCCTTTTATTTTTTCTTGTCACAGATTCTAAACCATTGGTTTCACAGATAACATAGAAACCTAGAAGTACCCTCACACATTAGCCCTTTTCCTTTTGGATTCTATCATCACGAAATCTATTCTTATATAGAACAAAATGGAGGTCTCTAGTTTCATACAGCAATTTTTGTAGTTCATTATGCCCGTAATAACTAATTAAGTTCCACCCCTGTATAAAAAGCTTCAGCAGAGAGCCAACAACATTGTACCCAAGAACTTGATTGACAATTAGTACCGAGTCAGGTTTCAGCCGAAAAAAATTTTGAACTTGCAAATCTCCTCTCCTACACATTATGCTCATGTTTGCCAATTCTATATGTCAAAGCCAAAAGTTCTGAGAGGTAAAAAGAACAGCAACACTAACAGCCTTCGTTTTGGACAGTTGTAAAAAAAATTGCTGATGTGGACAGTTCTCAAAAAGCAATCGCAACCTGTCCTTCAGCCCCTTGACAACACCAATTATGCGTATGACTACAGCCCCTTTACACGTATGATTAACTGATAAGCCTCCTCTTTCTAACATCCCACAATCATATCCTATAATAAACCACTATCATTTTGCCACATCCTAACCATTAATTCAAGCTCTCCCTTAAGCATCTTCATTGTCAGTAATTCTTTAAAACTCACCTTCCCTGTTCTTTCCTTCCCATAATGGCTCATGAAAACTTTTTCTTTCATGGTACAACCAGGCAAATCATCTTGACAACACCATTTATAAGAAAACTACTGTTTAAGCCCAGGCAGGAATAGATCTCAACTTGTCCTATGGTCGACCTAACAAATTGAATGTAAATTTTATTGAGATTCATCCTGATAGTTATTCATAGTAGTTACCAAAGAGAAAAAAATCAAATTTTCAAAAGGAAGAAAATAAGGAAAGTAAAGGTAAAACAAAGAGAACTTCCAAGCTTATATTGTTGAATGAGAAAAAAGGAATAAAGAGGAGGAAGGTCTCTCAATGTAACTTAAAATCCGTTGTTAATCTTCTTATCCTTCCCGAAGAAGCTAGATAACATAATTCTTTATTGGATACGAGAATTTATATCATAAAATTAAGATAGATGAGGACTCGATATAGGATATGAAATCTTATAGTAAAAAAAGCAAATATTAAACTTTTTTATTGAGAAGAATTTTATGATTTATAATACAAAAGATATTTTAAAAAAGAAGAAAAAGAAAACCAAATAAAGCTTTGGGTTTAAGAACTGTCACAATTTCGGTAAGTATCATGGTAAAGAGTTGCTGTTGGTCAATTAGGATAAGATTCTAGCTACGAATAACTATCAGGATGAATCTCGATAAAATTCTAGCAACAAATGACTATCTGTCAAGAACAACATGAATGTTTAACATCTATGTATGAGGATGAATCAAAATAAAATGGACCATTCTTGTCTCTTTAACATTACAGCTTGTAATGCTTTGCTGTAATTAATGGATAGTAAGTGGATGTTTGATTCCAATTATTGTCTCTTATATCAAGTTAAAATTTCTTATATATCAAGTGAAAAAAGATCAGATAAGAAAATAGGTGTTAGAATCTAAACTTAGCATTCTAGAAACCAACTGCAGAAAGAGGATGTATCCAATAAGCATCAGACTCATATGTGTTGTACTCCTTTCAAAGGAATTACATTGTATGAACAGTGAAATCACAATAAGCAGACAAGAAAGCTACATAGAACTGTCACACACTAAAAGCATCCAGAAAGCAACTTACCCAGTGTAGCCTTCCCCAGTTGTCCAGATATTAACTCACTATTGCGAAAATAAACAAAACCATCGTTTGGACACATTGTTTCTCTCTCCTTTTCACCCTTGTTAGGCTTCGAGTAGGTCTTCTCCTTAACAGTAAGATTCAGATAGACCCTCATACTTGCATACGGGCGCAGTAAGATACTGAATAATTGCTTACCAGTCCAAAGCTCAACAGGCTGCATAACAGAAACTGTTTTATGAACCACACATATGAAAAAGATAACAACAGAACCATCACAACAGCAAAGAGATATCAATTGAGGCACCCTTTCCCAATACTCTTACCAACAATTCCAAATGTCAGTCAAACCTCTAATGCATAAACAATTAGGCTAACATTGATGCATCAATTACAAAAGTTTTGGTTCCAAATGAATTAAACCTACAGATGGCAATATAGTCCCAAGAGAATATTAGTCTTGGCAGTGGAATTGAACAAGCTCATCCCCCATATTAAAGCAAGCACGCTAGATGCTTTAAACAAATCATTAAAAATGCCCATGCATGTCCCAACCAAAGCAGGAGCTTCCATTCTTTCTTCCAACTATTAACTGAGGGCCTTTCTTCCTGAAAAGAATGCTTAACATTGAGACCTTTCTCCAAACTGTTAAAAACCAAAATCTATCCATCAACCTTCAATCATTATCCACTTCAAATATAAAGTTTTTTTCCCAGCTGACAATGAAGCAGGAATGAGATGAACTATTTTTTAATTCTCGTTCTTTCCTTTTGGGATTAGGTGCTTAGAAGAATTGCATTATATTTGGCATCTTCACAGCTGCAAGTGAATGCCCCATCAGCTCAAAAAAAAAAATCATGTGCTGAACTGCTAATTTGTCACTGCTACAGCAGTTCATCAAACAGCAAGGCTGCAAAATTCCTATGCACAAAAGAAAATAGTAGGAGATGTGGAAGCTAAAAATGACTTTTTAAAATGAATCTCCCATCCATTCCATCACTGGTGCATCTGATCAACATATCCATACATTCCATCACTGATGCATCTGATCGACATATCAAGGGTTTGGTCAATCTTACTCAAATCACCCGAGCATTTAAGCCTATGGCACCATTCCATCATTTTGTTTGGCTTTTATTCGCTCCATCAGTAACATTTATTACACTCAAAATTTGCACCTCCTATTTAACATAGGATCTACAGAAGACTCTATTATAACAAGACTAAAAATCGCATGCCATATTGAAAATTTTTCTTTATCATAAAGTACATTTATTTACTGAGAGACTCACTTCCATCTTTGCATGATAATAGCACCATCATGGTGGAGGTACAAAATTAGTCGTTTAAACCCATATATACTTGATGACATCAAAACGAGAACAGATTTCAAATTGAAGTACATATGTTAAGATATTAATGAGAATACAGAAAGGATCACCTATTTTCTCCACCAGTACCTAGCTTATATAAAGGAAAACAGGCAATGCTACTAAAAAAGGACATGGGAATGCACTTTCTCTCTCTATATATATACAGAATAGGAATGTTAGCATAAAAATATAGATATATATATACAGAATACGAATCCAGTTCTTTAATATGTCAATGGTGTTAGTTTCGTTCAACAAAGTAACAATCCAAAACCTGGGTCAACCATTTCCTAAATCAGACTGCAAATGTTAGTTGTCAGAAGTATGCTTAGCCATGTCAAAGTTTGAACTGCATTAACAATGGCAAACTCCATCTAAATCTGCAAAGCTTAAATGCATTCACTGAAAGAGCGGAATGATGAATTTGCGGGAATCCTAAACTTCTACAACATAATCAGGTTTACTGTTTAACCATACAGGAACCCACGCTGACACCATTTCCCATTACAAGTTTTCACATTCTATTAGCAATTAGTTTGCTTGACTCCAGCTGCATAATTTAGATTAGTAGTGGCATGATTTTGGTAACCCAACTATATAATAACTGCCTCCTGCAAGATTCCCTGCCTATTCCATGCCCAGAAAACTGAGAATCCATGGCACTCGGTTACTCAACATATGAGGGAAAAGAATATAAAACAACATACATAATAAAATATAGTTTCATGTCAGATGAATAAGTTACTGTACCTTTAGGAACAATTGTTTTTGTGCATTGGAGGTCACAAAATGTGCAGACGAGTCACAACAGATAAGCAAGAAAGTTAGCAAATCTAACCTTCAATATTGCAGGTGTTGGCAAATCAACAGGATCCATTGCATTATCCATGTAAGAGCACATAAGTGAGAAAGCCGAACGGTCATAAAGAGTGTCCTTTCTTGTAATGAGAAATGAGGATGTCAGAAAATCTTGTGTGGAAGCAACCAAGATCTCCCCATTTTTAGGCGTGCACAGATTGTTTTGCACCTGAGGAACACATAAAGTACAGCAAATTTAAGGAATGCATGAGACCAATAATATGTACCGTGCACCCGCTATCCACACCTGACTTTGTGTACACCATCTCCATTTATACAGACAAGAGCAAAAAGTGTGGCAAGCAGCACAATTGACAGTTTACCAACGACCTTCATTTACTTCTTTGTCTTGCAACTGTATGAACCAATTTAGGCCTCTAATCTTTTTTCCTCTGATCCTACCTTCTTAGCTTCAACCTCTGTTCGATTTTTCATTCTTAAATTAACAGGTACAGTCCTCTTAAGAGAAGAGTCTGACTGGAACCTACATTGTTAGGCTTATCAAGTACCAAATAAAGTGTGGAGGCAAGACTCGCAAATAACCTTAACTCATGTCTGAATGTCAAGTCATTTCAAAAGAAATGGTCTGTCTCTATCAATGGGGAAACAGTGGGGATAAAATGAAAAGGCCTCTATCACCAAGTTTAAAGCGCCTCTCATCAGTAAAAGGATAAGTTTCATTTTTCTACAATATGTATTCTTAAACCAAAAGGTCTTCAAAGAGGTAAGTAAAGATTCTCCCTCATACTCTATTTTTGTTCTATGCAAAAGACCCAAAAATAGCTTAAGCAGCACAAGTTGTTATGGATCGGTATCACTGAAGATGTCAATAATAGTAATAATAATAATAATTACAATAACAATATGAATACTAAGAAAGAAAGAAAGAAAAAACTGTCGCCCATTCCCCAACCTCTATCTTTACTCAAAGAGATAACTATCGTATAGCGAATCCAGACAGTTCAGCACCGCAGATCTATTTTTCATGTCCCAACTACAATAAATTACAAAATAGTTTGTACACAGAAAGTACCCCTTCCTTAAAAAAAAAGGCCAAAGAAAGCTGGGCAAGAAGTTCCTACACCTAGATATAACAAATAAACAGAAATCATCATATCCAATTAGAATGAGAGTCCATGGTCATACATAAACCCAGAGAAGAAAGAGCATTTGATCTACTCTAAGAAATTAAAAATATTCTAAGCTTAATACAGGCCCGCACTTGGAAATCCTTTCCCTATGATCAACCTGTTTTCATGATCAACGGGGATCCTCAAAAAACTACTTCCCGGCTCCATAAACCTCCATGACAACCTATGAAGAATAAATTTCTTTAACCGGTAAGCCTTTTCACGCCTAAAACTTCCACCTCTTGCATATGTTTTCACCACCTCCGATGTATTTCAAAATAGTAATGTTTATTAACATTAAACACTCAATTTTACATCTCATACACAAACCAGGCCCACTAACAACATAAGATACATAAAAACTGGAAACATAATTTTCATATTAATGAATGAATGCAAGTTCCTACAGAACGAGAACATATAATAGCAATATCTGCTAGAACTTACCCCCATCAACATAAGAGCCTCTGTTCGAGCCTCTTCTGTCTGTGGTACATGCATATTCATCTCATCACCATCAAAATCGGCATTATATGGGTTACAAACAGATTCGTTAAATCTTAATGTTCTCCAAGGCATAATTCTTGCCTGCAAGCGCAAAGAGGAAAAGTCAATTGACCAATGGAGAATGATTTTAAGACACTATTTAGCCAGAAAAACTGATAGTAATCACCCTGTGGCTCATGATAGACATCCGATGCAAGCTTGGTTGTCTATTAAAAAGAACAACGTCTCCATCTTCCAAATGGCGGTGAACTGTAGAACCAACTTTGAGTTCCTCGGCAAGGCGCTTTCTGTAGTTACCTACCAACTTACTGCAGAATAAAATGTTAACTCCACATCATTTTCCCAAAAAAAAAAGGCATTTACACAAAAGTATCCCAAATGATAAGAATACAAACTGCTTTGAACCATCGGGATTTGAGACCAGCTGTGCACCAGGGTACTTATGGGGGCCATTGCTGACACACAGCCTTAGCTTCTCCAAATTTTGATTGGTAACACATTCAGGATATGACAAAATCCGTGCCATATGAATGGGAATTGCAACCTACACCCATAGAGCTGTAAGATTTGGATAAAAAAATGGACAACTTTTGGCTGAAACTCATTCAAGAGTTAGAGCAATGTGTAACCTCAGTAATTCTCAGATTAGGGTCGGGTGATATGACGGTTCTGCCAGTAAATTCAACACGCTTGCCTGATAAGTTCCCGCGAAACCTTCCATGCTTCCCTTTGAGCCTCTGAACCAAACCAGCCAATGGCCTGGTTTGCAGCTCATTCACATTTGGAACACGAGCATCACTATTTACATAGAGAGAAACTACAGCTTGAAGATTCTCCCAAGTGACCTATATCAGGAGATAAGTTAGTTAACCATGACCGTTTATATCCTTTAATATTTAGCAGAGTAAAAACTGTCATTAGAACTGCCTACAGTCAGGTAACCAACATTCCCTCAATGGTTTCAACCTACAACAATATCAGCGCCATAAGCACGGAATAACAACAACCTGGAGCCATCATGGCATGGAAAAGCAACACAACACAAAATAGAAGTAACTGGCATATAGAAAGAAGTTCCTTCCTGAATGAGTGATGCTATAGGAGGTCTGAGAGTAGAGTTGCTTGGGCATCAATAACAGACATGTCAGAGTTCCATCAGAGCAACAGAAGCAGAGATTTTGGAGTCTAGTGAAGGTCAAATAGCTTTCGAAAGAAAAGGTCAAAAAGCAAAGAAGGGTGACCAAATACCAAAAGAAAATTACTTCACCATAACAGCTCCTCTGGTCTGAGTGGAATCCAAACGGCACTTCACATTTTTGGTGTGCCATAAGGGAAAGAAGAAAATATAGGGGAGAAGATAGCTAAACTTTGAAAAAGCAAGCAACAAGCAAAAGTATGAATCTCCAAATACTAGAAATGCAGGATTCAAAACAAAAAAAAAAAAACACACCTACAGAACATCAATGAGAAAATTCAAAGATTATTATGAAAGAAGTAGATATGCATAACCACTTATTTTCAATATCAACAACTCTTCAAAGAGCAAACAACAGTTATATTTTTTTACTGTACCAGATGTTTGTTTCCCTTTATTCCTTCCTTCATTTCTGAATGAAGAGCCGCATTCATTTGAATAATTTGTTTTAACCTCTCTGTTATTTCATTCTCATTGCTGCAGTACAGACATAGGTTAAGCTAAAACAAAAATTAGGATGTTGAAGCAATAGCAACTCAAAATACATAACCACAATATATGCGAGAACCTCAGTGATCCACCCATGACAACAGAAGGTCGGATAGGTAAAGGAGGCACAGGAATTGTTGTTATAATCAGCTTCTCAGGCCTATCACATAAATAAAGCGTTTCACAATCCTGCAAGGAACAAAAGGAAGAAAGAAAAGGAAAGGAGAGAGTACATAATCAATCAGAAGCAAATATAAGTAACAGAAGGTTTTTTTTATGAAAGTAACAGAAGGTTTTAATATAACAGAATGGAGAAAAAAAATATACCTCTTCTGTCATGCACTTAAAAAGAAGCAGCACGTGGACAGGATTAAGAAGGTAAGTAGCAACACCAACTGGTGCTCTATGCTCTTTTGTGTGTGCAATAGCGGCTTTATATTCTTCCAAATGGCCAGCACCTAATTTTGAACGATCATGAATTATACCTTGGCCAGCTGGAGCCTTCTTCACCATACCTGAAACTCACGTGTCAGACTAATAGCAACTGTTTCAACCAAACTACTCACATCAACTTGCATTTCACAAAAACAGAAAATATGGAAATTAAAATATTTACAATCTTACTGGTCATAACAACCTGAATATATAGCTATTAGCACTAGAAACAACAGCTTTCATCAATGTTCACAAGAAGAGCGACACAATTCCCAACAACTTAGTCAAGTGTCATGAATAAAGAGAAAATAAAGAATTCAAACCATTTAGATATCCGCATCTCTTGCACTCAATTTGTCTACTGCTTGCCATGGTACTACATTTTTTCACAATCGACTTCATTAGTTCAACCTTCTTCAGAGTCTCCATCTTGGGACTTCTCATCTTTTTCAAATTATCTTTGCTTGATTTCTCGTCCAAAAGCAAACGGGAACAAGACTACAAGAAGACATCATATAATCAGAGCTCATGTAACCACAGAGTAACTGATAACAACCAGAAATAATACTTTGAAAAATGAAGCGGACAATTTCACCATAAAAGCTTATTCCAGTAACTGGAGGGAGAAACAAGCTCCGTGTTTAAACCACGATCTCTGATTGTGAATCAAATTCCACAAAGAACTTTCTAAAACTTCCCAGCAAATATAGGTGCAAGAATCACCTAAATTAGATAACCTCATCAAATATCAATCACTATAACTCAAACAATATAACTGTTCCAAAAATATCCATATCCCCAACCTCGGACGATAACTAAATATTCCTCAACCTGACAGCAAGTAATCACAAAACTATAAGCAGGAGCCCTTTTTTACCTTACAAATACACTTCAAAATGTCCACTATAAAACTCAAGTACCCAACATTAAAAACAGGGGCGGCAAGTTGCGTGTATCCAAAATGCCCAGGGCAGTCATTGAAACTAGCACCACAGGTGTCACAGGTACCAGCCTTATGTGCAGGGCCCTGAAAACCAGAAAACAATAGAGAATTTACATAAATTTTTTAAAAAAAAAAAAACCCACAAAGCAATAACTCAAAAAAAAAAAAAAAACACCAAGCGTTACCATTCTACTATCCAGCAAGCCCCCAGGTATAGGGTTTTTAGCGCCATCATAGTACTGCCCTAAATGCACTTGGCATTCGGCCGCTCTCATGATCTCCGGCCCGGACATCATAGCGAACTGTATGCTTTTTCTGTTTTTACAGTTAAAATGAAGAAGCAAGAAAACAACCAAACAATATACAACAAAAACCATATTATTATGGGCAATGACACAAAAAAAAAGAGCAAATTCCGAAAGAAAAATACTAGAGAGTAATGGGAAAATGAAGAACACTCACATTTTACGAGGGCCCACATCTTCGATGTAAGGCTGTTTAGTGAAGACTATGCCTTGTTCTTCTTTTGGCTTCTGCATCTTTGTATTACACTAAAAGAAACTGCTCCAGAAAAAAACAAACACACAGCCCAATTATATAAGAAGAAGAAGAAGATCGAAGATATTCGTATTATAGCTTAACTTAAGCAAAATTAGCGATAATGACTTACAAATTGAATCAATTGGATGATATTAATTTGTCTAGCGTTAACGTTAGGAAGAAGAAGAAGACGGAGACGAGAACCAACACCAAAAATCAAAACGGAAGCACTTTTAGGGTTTAAAAGGGGGTTTTCGGCTTTATATACTCTCCGTTATTTTTTAATGGGCTTCAAGGTGGTATCTTGGGTTCTCATTATGAATTGGGCTTGGTTTCACCGCCTTCCGGGGTTTCAAGCTTAAGTTTTGGAATTTCAATTTGTGTTGGGTGGGCGGTGGAAAGCTGGGCTTTGAAGTAGTAACATATCGGTTTTGGACTTTTGGGCTTGGGTTGGACGTATATATTTTGCATTGTTTTGTAATGAATTTTGAAGTTTAAATATTGTCGTGAAAAAATAACATTTAAAAATTTTCAAGAAAAATAATTGCTAACAGTGTTGGGGATTAAAGGAAAAAATACATGAAATGTCATCAAATCACCAGTATATAGAAAATATAATGTTGGAATGACCGCGCTTTATAATGGGTCTGACAATATCCGATTCTAGATTAGTTGACTCTGTAGATTGGACCGAAACCTATCTAACAGCAATTATAATTATTTGATGCAAACTAGAATAGGCACCTTAAAGAAAATTATACAATTCCCAACTTTACAAGGGATTTAGTATTTATTAGCACCACCTTGACACATGCTTTACATCAGAGGGACTAGTTGTTATGGTAAAAGCAAATTAATGGTTTAGGCATAGGCACCAAACCCTTCTTTTTTCGAATCCAGAGAGTGATATTATTATTCAAAATCACAAAATACACAACATAGGATTGGGAATATCTATTAACCCCAAATCATGCTTCAACAAGTCAAAATACCCTAGAAGATAAGAGAGTTCTGTAAGTGGTTAAACCTAGTCTACATTGGGAAGCCAATTCTGCCATAAAATCAGCATATTTGTTTGGCTTCCCTATGTACAAAAGTAATTGAGACATTCTAAGCTCTCATTACAAAAGATTTGATATCCCAAACTACTATCTAGATTCAACCTGTCTCATGAATCCTTATCTGAATCCAACTTCTCATTAATAACTAAACAGTCCATTCCAATAAGAAAAAGTCCACGCTAATTTTTTTTGCATCAAAAAAAAAATCAAAGTCCACGCTAATTTTAGACTCTCCAAGCCCACAACTCTTTAGAGGGTGAACAAGTCCCCAAATTCCGAAGAAACAATAATATTACGTCCTTAGTAAGTAGCGGAAACATAATACTGCATCCCACATCGAAGGAAACGGATATAAGAGGAGAGGAGGAGGGGAATAAAAGGAGCACTGGGTGCACCAGCGTAAGTCATCTTTGCGCTTGGGGCAATGACGCAGTCTGGGAAGTTCTAACTGAGACGCGTCTATTGCTGGTTGAAAACTATTTCCAAACCCCCTCTTTGGCCTTGGCTTTGCCCCAAGGCCATCGAGAATTTCTGGAAGGACTCCTCTCCCGGGGTAAAGTCCTGCAATCCTTAGTCTAAAATTTTATCTGCATATGATAGCTTATTATGGTGTGTCGCTAGTTGGTTTTCTTTTACTCTCTGCAACAAGACAATTTTCAACAGAAGCTGAAACTGATTTAACCAATACAGGAATGTTAAAAGAAGTGAAATACTCTTTAATGAAACAAATTTGATGCAATTTATGAACACATTTCACTGAAAATTACAATTACAACAAGCAGAAATTATCATACAAGAAACACTTGGAGAACAAACTTAAGAGACACTTCAGAAACTGACGGAATTTCATCATTTACGGTATGAAATGAGAGGATCTTCAGATTCTCCCACCATCATGTATGTGACTGCAGTGCACTGAACAGACACATTTCTGCTGCAGATAATGTAACTTAGTAACAGTGATTACAAGAATATTGTCCAGGAAGAAACTTATGACTGGTAGGATAGTTAATACGAGGGATTACCTTCTTAGAAAACATTTGTTTGTAAGTCTAGCATTTCAGGAGGCACAACTTTGGCTTCCTTCTCTGCTTCGGTCTCGAAAAGTGGAGCTTCAAGCTCAGGAGGATTCTGTGCATTCATATTATGTCAGAAGCAACTTTTTGGAATTTCTTAGAAAAAGAAAATGTCTTAAGCAACTGTGCTTTTACCAAAAATTTAGTCTTCTATGAGATAATAATTTGAACCAGGATAGAAACTTTAAGAGCTGCACAGTGTACTGAGATTAATGTCTTACCATGGACCGAACTAATGCCCAATTAACACCCTTGAAGAATGAATGCCTCTTTATTTCATTTGCGCCTTCTCGCGAACCCAATCTGTTTTTGGGATCTCTGTGCAGCAGCCTGTACATTAACTGCTTTGCATTGAGACTAACCTGTAAACGGGCAAAACAAACATGTTATCTACTATTAATCTGGTTTGGTGATGCCAAGTCTGCCAATACTATATAAGAACATTAGTCAATCAAGAACAGAAAACAAGTTGTTTGTGTTTTAGTTATCACCAAACTATTAGAGGTGTTAACATTCAAGTGAAAGTAAGTGAGATGTAGCAAAATATGAAAGGATACAATGGCCAGAACATAGATGTTAAGTATGTGTTATTTTCTGACAAGATAGAGATAGAATTCTCACCGGGATACTTGATGGGAATTTAAGATCTTTGTGAAGAATATTGGCAAATGTCTTTTGCCTAGTCTTTCCTCTAAATGGTGTGTATCCATAAAGCATTTCATACAGAAGAATTCCTGCAGATGAAAGCTGAAGTTAACAGCCAGGAACATCCAGACAATTAACCAAAAAGCCAAAGCATAACTGTTATAGAATTGCAGGCCTTCACTGTTACATCATTAAAGAGACTCAAGATTAAATAATTACCAAGAGCCCACCAATCCACTGCACTAGTATGGCCTGCTCCAGTTATAATTTCCTGCCATGAACAGAACCAATCACTTGAAGAGCAGAAGAGATGGCTACTTCATCCAACTTAACCTCCTAGGAATAAATAGATAAAAGAAAACTCCAGAACTAAGAGAAGACCTCATAATGTTCCTACTCTTAGACAATCATTCAGAGTTTTCATACTGATCTTCCAAGGCATACACCTTTAATGCTTGGATCCCCAACAATCTAATCAAATTCTTATAAACAAAAATGTAGGATCAAAGAAACGCACCGGAGCTATGTACTCTTCAGTGCCAACAAAAGAATTTGAAGCTCGCATGGGTTCAGCCATAAAGATTGGAGCCTGCTGGCGTTTATGGTGCTTTCTCTTTTCATTTTCAGTGGGAATCAACAGCTGCAAGTACCATAGAATTCAAGAAGCTAGTAATTTCATTCTAACAATTGAATTCAGGTTCCTTAACGAGAATTAAGAGGTAAGCTTGGATACCTGTGGTTTACATGATGTCAAACATGATAGATCAAAATCTGTCAAAGCCACGTGCCCGTTGCTCTGCAGCAAAACGTTCTCAGGCTTTAAATCCCTGTAAATTATACCTGAAAAGGAAACGGCATCAGGAGTCTGTGAAGAATTTCAGCTATGCAATGAATTAACGGGGATAGGAACATTATACAACAATTTCTGTTCATGACCACTGTTGTAGTTGAAAGAAAGTCCGTAAAGTTTACAGACAAAGCACTGCGTGGCATAAATTGACTAGAGGGATACAGATAGGATATGGTTTTGAATCCTTAGTTGGTATAGGAGAAAGAAAACTATGAAAACCGGAACCTATTCACAAAGCTACTTTTATTGAAGAATGATTGATAATCAACTCAATCTCTACCTTGGCAATGAAGATACTCCAATGCCACAACCACCTCTGCAGCATAAAATCTACAATATTAAGAAATCATGTCAGGGGTGTAGAGTGGTCATTATTTACAGCACTAACTTGCACGGTTAATTAAACTGATCACTGGTACTAAGAATTTGGACCAGTTGCTGATAGTACTGCAAATAGCATTCTTTCTTATAACCTTACTGCATCTTCCTTTAGCACCTTCAACGGTTGTCTATCCAAAAGCAAGAAGAGCTCTCCACCGGGACAGTAATCAGTTATAAGACAGATATGTGTTTTGGTCTGAAAGGATGAGAACAATGAAAAACTCAGAAACCGACACTCGTATCTTAACCAATAAGCCATCTGAATTTCACAAGACTACTCTAAAGTTGACTGTCAAGTGGCTACATGATCCCAGCCATAGTTGCATTCTTCCCATTATCTAACCTGAAATGAAGCATATAATGCAGGAAGAAAAGGGTGGTCCAACATATCGAGAATTTCTCTCTCTGCACAAGCTCTGTGTACCTGGATCAAAGCAAAGAAGTCGTGTGAGGGCATAAAGAAATGCCAACTGTATTAAAATCTGATGGATATTGAGAAAAGTATTAAAGTGTAGTTGCAAACTGATTATGTTGTGAAGCTTCAATTACCTTGTTCCGGTTAAGCATAATACTCTTGTCCATAGCCTTCATGGCAAAGAATTGACCGGTCCCATGCAATTCTACTAGATGGACACTGCCATTTCAATTGAGTAGTGAGGTAAAATTCTGAGGAAACTGTCTAACTTGAAGTGTAGGGAAAATGAAGGAAAAAGATTCTGGATACCCAACAAAAGAGTAATTAAACATTAATTGGAGATGGTCCATACTGTCACCACATCAGTAGAGGTACAATACAAAAGAAAACCAAAAAGGTAGAAAGACAAACCTTCCAGTATCACCAGATCCCAAAGGCTTTACAGGCCTGAAATGTTTGAGGCCAATTGGTTCTCCGCTGTCTAGTATCTGCAGAATTTCATGGAATTTGCATTCAAAAAATTGACATAGACCAATATTACTGACTTTCTAAATTTACAGTAGTTGCAGACAGTAAGAAATGAAAACCATCCACGGGCGTTCATAACTTTTTCTTCTCTCATGAAAACAAAAAAGGCGGGGAACATGTAAGCATGCATGTGTTTCTATATACCACCAAAATGGTGAGGTTCATATCCCCTGAATTGTATTAAGAAACAGTTTCTTTTCGCATTCTTGCAGGCATTAGAATCATATAAAGAAGGAGCTTACCTTTTGAATTGCTTTCCATGAGGGGCTCTCCTTCCTATGAGGCTTTGGAACAACCAATTTGGAATGATTTGCCCACAAATCTTCTGGTGTCTGTAGATTGTAGGACATTTAATCACTACAGTGCCATATAAAAGGTTTTCAAAAGGTTGTAATTACCATTAGACATTTACCAAATTCGCATCCGGAAGTTCTCTCACTGCATCATCAACGTTTTCTGCTGTTTGTTTCACCTGATCATAGTTTTTAAAAATAAATCTAGCTTGTTAAACTAAGAAAGCGGCTTTACAAAAATTGAGTGTAGTAGCAAAATGATTTGAGTTCCTTAAAAGCATGTTAAAAGAAGATAGAGAGAGGATTTTGACCAGATGCTCATTCTCTTTTGCAGTTGCCTCCGGAATACAGTTCATTCGCGGCTCTACATGTTCACTGCCATCTAGTTGAACTCCAATGAAGTACTGCACTTCTCCCTGTTGATAGAAAGCAAAAGTGACGAGAAAACTTTCATTTTCTCCCTGACTTGTAGTTCTATTGTATATGACCAACAGAAAGAGAGAAAACGAGCAAAGGGATCATATGCTTCTTACTGGAAATGCAGAAATCATACCTTTTGATCACGCATAGGCTGCAAATGGAACAGGTTCCAGAATTTCTTGCCTGGATTAAGTGAAGAAACCAGGAAAGAGAAACATTAAAAATCAGCTATATCCATAGAACCTGAGGGATCTTTTTTCCTGGATAGTTACTTGAAATCTTTGTTAGATATCCATATTACAATGAAAACCAGCTATCCATGTCATGACGGGGGTAGAAAATTTACAGCAAAGTGACATACCACTCTTGGTGTAGTTAATCAGCTGCACTGTCACATCTGTCTGGTTATCAATTGCTTCTCTTATTTTTCTTACAGTGGCAGGATCAGTTTCAGGCCCTTGCAAAAATCTACAGAGACAGACAGAAAGAAATCGTTCTGGATTCAGTTCAAAAAGTTCAAGAAAACCTGCTTTAATTAAGACAGACCTAAAAGTTAAGATCACTGATGCAGATAAAACTTGAACACAGAAGCATACCTGCAATTCCTTCCCAAGATTTCTTCACGACTATACTCTGTCAGCTCTAAGAAGCTATCAGAGGCGAAAATCTGAATTTCCCAACAAGAAATTAAAAGTCAATAAAATTTGGCAAAGTAACAAACCAAAATGTTTTAGGAGATACATCAATATCAAGATCCTAACTAAGAGTCTTACAATGGGGTTATCTGGCAGCCTTGGATCGGTAATGACAAAGTTCTTCTCAATACGTTCAAGTGTGGTGGCAAGATCAATACCCTTTCTCATTTCCTTCTTCCTCACTTTGTCATCAAGGCTATCAGGCCTTGCATCATCATCATCAGTCTCAAAATCATCATCCACAGTAGCTGCATTAATGTCAAAGCTCTCTGCTTCGGATTGAGTACTATTTCTCCTCTTGAGCCTAAAAAAGCAATGAGAAATGTATATCAATTTTGTGACATATAAGAAAAACTGTTAAAAGAGGTCAATAATTAAGAGACAAATGCCTGCATAGTTTTGCCACTACCACTGCTATATTTTGAAAAGAGGGCTTAATGTTCAATACCCCATGAAAGAAAGGCGGCTGGATTTTCTGGGTTTCTTTTCTGGCAACTCACTGATACGCTGCATTGAGCTCCTTCTGCCACCATTAGAATTCCTCCTATTTGGGGCCACATTCTCCGAATTTCGCCTTCCCGTGGCTCCATTCCTTTCTTCTTCTCCCCCACCCTCTGATTTTCTCCTCATCAATGGACGGTTTGTGGATTCGCTAAGTGAGCGAGGTCTCTTCACTGCTTCAACTAGCTCAGTTACTGAACTTTCAGCGATGTCCTTTTGACGTGCTGCACAAGCAAGATGTCACTTTACTTCAATTAAGCTTTCGAGATTTTCCAGCCAAACTAATCCACATTGGATGCAAGCATACTAAGTTGATTGATATTCAAGGATATTTAAGAATTTTTTCATTAAAAAAGAAAAAAACCATGCTCTTCCCGGTACTATGAACATCTAATTGTCTCTCTCTCTCTGAATACTATTTTGATCATCTAATTGTTTCAGTTGCTTAAATCCAATATGAATTTTTTCAGTTGACATGCGTTTGCAAATGTCTTCAAAATCTTGTTATTTCAATAGCCATCATCTTTCTTCTACCTTTTGGTCGTGGTTAAGCGAATTTAATTTAATTCACAACTAATTAAATTTTTTAGGGATGCACATTTTCTTCCTTCATGCTACATTTCCATCATCAAAGGTAGTACCAAACTTTACCACAAATTAGCATGATAGCATTGTTCGAAATAACGGTCCCCTTTTATCCCAAATCAGGCGGTCGATTTGATCTCAAAATTGGAGGAATGGAATGATGGATGATAATTCTTTGACCTATTTCCAACATAGTTTCAATTTCTTTTTTTTTTTCTTTTTTTGGTGGAAAAATTCTATTCGAATTGCAACAAAAAAAAAAGTTAAAATCGTGAGCCAATGATTGTTACCAACATTTGGATTAAATATGATCCAGGGTATTAGTATATCTATTAGCGGTGGTCCCAGAATGGAGAAAAACTATCTTGACGGTCGTCTCAATGGAGAATTAAAGATTGGACCCAAGAATTAAAAGAGGAGAAGGATCATTCCCTTGATCCATTATTGGGAGTCAACCCTCCTTCCACTTTATTGAGATGAGGCCAACATGCATTTTCATACAAGAATTGGGCACTTTTTAACTTTCTGCTATCGTCCTCACGATCTAAAGTAAGTAAAACTCAATATAAGAAAGTATCACCCTTTTTTTTTCCCTTTGCTTGTGATTAGTAAAAGGTAAAAACCAAAAGAAAAGGAAAACACTAAGCAGTAATTAATAAGACAAGCAAAAGTAGTAGTACCATCATATCGGATCAAAGATTCCGGCAATCCATTGGGCCTTAGCATCTTATCCTTGGACCCCTCGGTGTGTTTGCTAACCTCCACTTGCATTCTGCCAAATCAGCAGACAGACACAGCATCTCCATCAAAAGCTAACATAATAAGATGAACATTGATATCCACATCGTGACATATTCCTAATCCACAAAAAATAACTTTGGCATCAAAATTCTCCTCCTCCCTGCTCATAATGTATAGAATATGGTCCACTGCCCATCACTTTCCAAGAATTGAATCTTGCCTAGTGAGTACTAGCTAAGCTAGGGATGTGGATAAAAATGAAACCCAACTGGCACAAACAAGATTCAATTATTCGGTTCCCATTAGGACATTAGGCTTTACTACTTCTTTTTGGTCTGGTCACTTGTCCTGTGATTCCTAAGATCGTGATGTATTTTATATCTAGTCATCTATACACGTGTTCCTATCCATGCCATAAAAAGAATAAGTTTTTGTTGTGAGAAATTATTTTTTTTGAGAAATTATTAATCATGCAAATGTTTTCCTCTTGTGTCATGATGTAAAAGTACCCAACATTTTTTTAACTTATTAGCTATGCCTTTTTAGATTCGGTAGCTCAGGGAAGCCAGATGAATTGTCTCCAAAGGCGACAATTTTGAAAAGGCACAAAAAAGAAAAAAAGAAACTAGATGCAATCCCCTTCAAGATCTACTATATGTGACACTATTTTGTTCCGCTTTTAGTAAGGAAAAGTTATTTTTACTCTCCCATTTTCACTAGCGTGGTCATCTTTTTGATGTGTGGCATCAAATTCTTTTCCAAAGAGGTAAATTGATTAAAGGTGACACACAAATAGGAGTAGTTTTGGAAGCAAGGGAGCCAAAGTCACTGACCCAATAAATTTGAGGACCTTTCCATCATCGTCCTTGATGGGCGCAATTGTGAGAAGATTCCAAAATGGTGTCCCATCTTTCTTGTAATTCAACAATCTACCACAGTAAGTCGTCCCCTTCTCTAAAGCCTCCCTGATTTTTGCCACATCTTCTGGGTCCGTACCAGCACCCTGTAAAAACCGACTGCACCCACCAAAAAAAGAAAAAGAGAGTCACATCTATGAAGTTTCCTATAGCTCAAAAAAAAAAAAACAATCTATGAAGTTTCCTAAATTCTTGAGGTAGGTCCATTTTTATGAATGTGACCTTAAACCCTTCTTCTTCCTCTTTTTAATGTGCAAGACAACCAAACATAGGGAGTAATTCTTCCAAAATTAATCACATAATAATTAGTCAGTTAATATGTGAGCTCTAAAATATGGAAAAAAGCTATACCTATGGACATAAATGTACCGAAATATTTTACCATACTCGCAAAATAAAATTGAAAAGTTAAAAAGACTAAAATAACATGTTCATTTTTATTTTATTGAAAAAAAGTATAAAATTCGGTTACCATAGTATTACTTTCAAAATATTAAGAAGGAAATAAATTCATAAAAAAAACAAAAATAATGTAGCCAATGGTGGTGTTAGTAGTAGTATTACCAATTCCTGCCTACGACCTCTTTAGAAGTATAACCCGTCATGTTAAAGAACCCGGCACTCGCATACAGTATCGGGTAATCGGGTTTGGTAGCATCCGATACCACAAATGTTTGCTGGAAAGTGGACAGTGCATCTTTTATATCCTCCGAGACCCTCGGGATATTCCCTTTCTCTTTCCCGCCGTCATCGCTTAACTCGCCGGAAGACCTCACCGAGTTGCCCGAGTTCCTTCTAGAAGTACCCGCTTTGTTCCCGCTCGGGTCATCCCCGCCCGAGGTCCTCACACCGACCCCCTGCGGCTTCCCCGTCTCCGTGTCCGTCTTCAGCACCAGGCCCCACTCGGCCGCCCTCTTCGCCGCCGCGCCGACCTCGCCGGTCGCCGGGGTTTGCTGCGCGGGGGCGTCCGGTTTCTGCGGCGGTGTTACTGGGGGCGCCGGGTCCTTGAGGGCCATCCATGAGGTGGCGATTGCTTCGGGCTGGGTAGGGGAGGCGGCGGGTGGGTCTTGTTGTTCGGGTATGCTACGTGTCTCGGCCCAGGACTGCCACGTGGGGTTGGAGCGGAAGGCCGGGTTAGTGGGCCGGGTTGAGTAGGTGGATGGGTTGAACACTTCCAGCGAATCACGAGCGTCCTTTGGGGGTAGACGTGGGTTCTTGGACGACTTGTCTTCCTTTGCCATCCCTGTAATGCATTATTGATATTGAAAAGAGCCCAAAAAAAGGCAAAAAAAAAAACACAGATTTTTCTAGATTTTTATGCACACAAAACACCAAATTGACAAAAAGATATATGTATAGGAAATTAACATAAAAAATTTGGTGCGTGACAAAATTTGTGGTGTAAGATTGACTGAAGAAATCGTGGGTTGGAAAAGTGGGGTAGTGATAGGAATTGATAGGGAACACACAGGGTGATATTATTTTTGTAGATAATGTAGTCCAAGTCAATGAAAAGTACTACTGATCATCAAGTTTTAACTCCAGGTAACATAGTCTTTGTGCATTTTATTGTCAGGTTAAACTATTATTATCACTGACAATAGAACAATCCTTGAGGATAGAAACAACAACAACTAAAAAAGCAGCTAGCAAAAGATGGATGGAAGGGAAAAAGCCAGTTTTAATTGGCAGAACAGAAAACAGAAGCAGGGTATCAGGGTAGTTGGGTAATCAAAGCTGTCCCGACAGCTACTTGCTGCCCGTGAAAGTGAGGGATAAGGCATGGGAGAGCAGAGAAACATAACTGGAACAAAAGTTTCATCAGTCTCTTCATGGCAGGTAATTAAGATTACAGCCACATAAATGCAATTGCATTAAACATAGAAAAAAACACTAAACGAAGAAAAAAGCAGCCCATCACGCCTTAAATTTGGTAGCGGGTCACATCTTTGAAAGAAGACTAGCAAGAGAGTGACGGCGCCGGCCGGTCACTTGTTTTTCACATGAATAGTGGTAAGAATCACTGAAAACTAAATTCAAGAAACCATCAGAGAATGCATGTTTTGTTCCAGACAGATTGATAATGGGAAATAAAACATCAACACTTTCAATTCTTTAAGGCCAGAATGTTTTCATTCCTGAACAAGAAACATCCTACACTTGCAGATCATAGTTGTTTCAGCAGCAAATTATGCTAACTAAAACAACGATTGCAACTTTTGAAGCAAAGTTATCCAGAAAACCAAAGAGTTGCAAACTGGAAAGGTAACCATATATATGACAAGATAAGGTAACAGGGAAGTACCTTACCTCTGCAAATTCAGGTGTAGTCTTTGTGAGAAACCAATGCCACTACTAGATTGTTCAACTCAAGCTAATCACATGAACCTTGAGGAGACATTAACAAACGGTATACCATCTATATATATAAGAGATCAACGAGAAGGTAATGGAGCCAAAAGGGTTCTATTTAAATGGCAAGAAAAAGAGAATGATTGTCGAAAAAGCTCGGTTCCATCCCATCCCTCTGCACCAAGAAATCACATGGGAATTGCTCGTATCCCTATATATGCCATGACATGATAGCATAAGAGATTTTGTTGCATGGAACAGATATGATGAAGGGGTTTGGATAGTGTTTTTGAAGAGTGGGAATGGGTTGGCAACTAGAAAAGCAACAAAAACACCAAAAGGAGAAGGCAGCAGAGTTTAGATATGAGAGGCTGTATATTATTGCACGTTGAGAGTTGGAGGCTCTACCGACCAAGGGATCGAGCGACAATACTTTGTGTGTCTATGTGTCTCACTAAAGCCGAAAAGTTTGGGGTATAAACCATACAACTCATGAGATATATAGTAGTTCGGTGTTTAGAGGGAGGAAGAAAACAACTTAGAGTGTGTATTACTTATGGCAACTGCATTTACTCGCATAAACATGTTGGGTCAATTTGTTGTCCATGACTATGTAAATGGTAGTGGAACCATTCTCCTTTCGTCTCTACATGGGCTTGAGCTATATGGCCTTGAATAGAAGTGTGGACTAAGCTGTTATTAAACAGGTATGGTAAGAAATTTAACGAGTAATCCTGTGAGGTTAGATCAGTTGTATGGAGCAATATAGCTTTAACTAAGACATGTTCAAATATTCTTAGGGTCCTGGCAATAGTCTCATATCCGTGCCATTATAACTAGCAGTAGTAAGTAGTAAAAATTTCTTTTATATATTAATATCACTGTAATATTCCCATTACACAAATGATGGGTAATGAAGAATTACTAGCATTGGATCCTTTCGATACCTTATGATAAGTCTTAGTACCATTCTTCATCGGTGCCATTGTAACTAGCAGTAAGTAACAAATTCTTTTATTAATATCACTGTAATATTCCCATTACATATTGGGTAATGAATAATTACTAGCATAGGATCCTTTTGAGACCTCAGGATTCGTCTTAGTACCATTCTCATGGCCACTATTTCGGGAGTTCTTACTAAGATGATATTACAGAGGGTTTTGGGATATAGATGTGATTTTTTTTTTGGAGAAATGTATATAAATGCAAATATTAATTACCTTTAACTGTATATATCCACAATTAAGGTTCATAAAGGAGGGACGCTTATTCCTGCATATACACGAGGTATGTAAGAAGGGCAAACGTGATTAAGCTTATACCCAAAGTAAGTGGGAATATCCTTAGGGTAAAACTTATAAGCAACACACCCATATCAATTGCTAAAATAAACTTTTCGACCCTAGCTTCTATGAGTAATTGATATATTTAGGGTCTGTACTATTTCGAAAGTATCGTTTGGGGGTCTGTACCTTTTTTTGTCCCTTTTACTGGTATGTACTCTTATTTTTCGTTCCTTTTAGGGGTCTCGGGCAGTCCACGTCATCAGCGGGGCTGCCCGAGACCTCTAAAAGGAACGAAAAATAAGAGTACAGACCCGTAAAAGGAACAAGAAATAGTACAGACCCCCAAACAATACTTTTGGAATAGTACGGACCCTATAACTTCTCGTCTGAAACTAATAACTCATTATGGACCTTTTCCTGTTCCCGGTCGTTTCCTTAGGGGTTAGTACATCAGTTTTCTGTTATTTTTTCAAATTTCGAGGAGAGTGGAGACTGATACTGTCCTTTACACTATGTTAAAATAAGAACAAGGAAAAAAATTGAACCAAAATGGAGACTGATACTATCCATTAGATCATGTTAAAATAATAATGAGAAAAATTTTTTTTGAAGCAAAACAAGTTCCAGACAAGAAGTTATGACCATTTTCGACTTTACGGTAGTTTCCCTAGGGGTTAGTACACGAGTTTTCGCATATATAGGGTCCGTACTATTTCAAAAGTATCGTTTGGGGATCTGTACTATTACTTGTCCCTTTTACGAGTCTGTACTCTTATTTTTCGTTCTTTTTAGGGGTCTCGGGCAGCCCCGCTGATGACGTAGACTGCCCGAGACCCCTAAAAGGGACAAAAAAATAAGAGTATAGATCCTTAAAAGGGACAAAAAATAGTACAGACCTCCAAGCGATACTTTTGAAATAGTACTATGTCATTTACTCAATGTTCTATACATACGATGAAGTTTTTTGTACCGTCATAAACAACACGATATTAGGCTGTCGGCATAAGAAATCGATCAGTAATGAAACGCCCCGACCCGTATTTACCGTACACAGTAAACACGTGCCGGAACTGTGACGACCCAATCAAAACAAGCCCAGCATACAGTGTACACAACAGGAACACGGGCTCAACAGCCCAACAATAATAACGTCAGTAACAACATAATCGACCCAATGGCCCAACAATAGTAAAAACAATGCACAGCGGAAGACTTATCAACTCACACGACACTGTATGCGACATAGATGCAAACTATGGATCCAAGCCCTGTCCAAGGGATAACGCCGCAGCCTGTCTGGAATGCACCAAACCTGTACCAAAAGTAACTCATCCTACGGGATGAAAGCCCGCAGGTGAGGGGTGAGTCCGAAGTGCTCACCGACGAAGGAAAGACAATCAATATGCACACTAAAATTACTCAAGTCAAAAACAGGCACAACAGCCGATCAAGAGACCCGACCCAAAATCGGTCCAAGACCAAAAGACTCAAATAAAAATCCAACTATCCAATTTTATCTTTCCGGGCCCCGTCACGGATAAGCTAGGGTCGTACCAGGTTATCAACCTGTTCCTGGTGCCAGATCAAAAAGAACCCGGGATCAACATCCCAATAACAAACTCAGGGATCAACATTCCAATCAAACCGGCATCAGCATGGCCCTCACAAGTAACCCAGATCATGGCACCACAAAACAGTCTCAAACCATCCAGTCGTACCTCTACTTACCACGTGACAATTATATTATCATCATTTAAAATCAAATCACAGGGATCAACATCCCTAACCAAAATACTGGGATAGACATCCCATCCAAAAATCAAGGATCGACATCCTTTCACAATTTATTAATTAATCCATTATACTTATTCCAAAAGACACAGAAAATCAACACGGGGATAAACATCCCAAAAACCAACATGGGATAAGCATCCCGACCACAATCACAACAAATGTGACAAACAACAGTGCAACAATCAACAAACATGATAACCGAGTAATACAGGCACATATTGTAGGAAATCCATCCTCACCTTGGCCGATTACTCAACTCCGGAAACAATGACCGGTCCGACGCCGGCTCCTCGGGAAACTGCCCGATATCAAACCTATACCACAAAACAATATACACTCACATAAATGCACATAATTGGTATACTATGATGCCCAAACTGCGAAATTACCCATCCCGGTTCTTATTCTTTATTTTCATCTTTTACCGAAAATATTTACCGTACGTATTCCCGAATATAATTTTGGTACCATACTTTAATTAAAACTCTCTTTCAAAATAATTTCATAAATAACTATAATTTTCCAAAATTATATTCTCCTTAATCTTCCAGAAAAATAATAACTTATTTATAATTTCTAGAAAATATATATAGTATTTATCTTTTCCTATATATACATAATAATATTTCCAACACTAAATATAATCACCTTTAATTTTCAAAGTACATATACATATATATATAATTTCCACAACCATAATTTTCTAGGGAAAGTAATATATATAAATTTCCAGAATTTATTTTCATGGTATATATATATTTTTTTTCCAATTAGTAATAGTTTTCCAAAACATAACTTAATTATTTACCCATGTATATATATTTATATTATCCTCAAAATACCAAAATTAAATTGATCATAATTTTCTAAAAGTAAATATATAAGTTTTTTCTCAAAATTAATTACCAGATTATAAATAAATATATATATATGTATTGTTTGTTTTTTTTATTAAAACCGGGCTGGGCCAAATAGTGCCGGCCAAGACCTTTGCTCAAGCTAACCCAAGGCCCCAAACAGTGGCCCAGTGCAGCCCAAGCCTTAGGCCCAGGCGTCCCAGCCCATGCCCTTGACCGAAACCCACATGAATCCGGGTTAGCTACCCGGGTCATCTCCTACCCGCGGGTCTGCTCACCTAGCAGCGGCGGCGACGACAGGAGGCTGGGAAGACACGGGCGGCGACGTGCAGGCGTGGAGGAGACGCGACGTAGGCTGTGGCGGCTGTCGGCACAGCTGCGGTTGGTGGCGACGAACGGCTGGAAGGAAGGCGAACCCGGGCATCCCGTCGGGTCTCCAGCCAGGCGCGGCGCGTCGGGCGGCGAGATCAGGCGGCGTCGGCTGCGTCACGTCGGCGACGTCGAGAGGGAGGCGTCAGGTGAGTGGTGTCTCAAGAGGCGGCGCACTTCACTGTAACAGCCCGGGTAAAAATTTTGGATTTTTACCGGACTGTAAAAGTCTATTTACCGTGATTTACTGTTGAATTAATCTTGGGTAATTAATTCAAGGTAAATCGGAAGTCGTTTTTCGAAACCGAGTGTTTTCCCGCGCTCGTGATTTTCCCGCGGATTTTTCGGAACTAAGTTGGTATTTTTCGGGTTTCGGAATTTCTCGGAAAATCACACCGAAAAATAACTAAGGAGGTATCGGTTATTTTCTGGTCCGGATCGGACTCGCCCGTAATACGGACGAATTGTATTATTTGATTTCACATGCCAAATAGTGAATTTCCAGCTATTTAAGGAGAAGAGGAGCCGGTGAAGATGC